>JAYXIM010055300.1:0-127246 GCA_037575425.1 Anastrepha fraterculus | reverse complement strand
CGGAAAGCCCGTTCAACCACAGATGCTGTATCTGCAGTCAAAACCATCGCACAGAAGGCGATTGAGGGTACTCGATGGCTATACGGTAGCAAGGAGTACTGCCTAATTGCGACGCTGGACGTTAAGAATGCCTTCAATACGGCGAATTGGAGCGAAATTCTAATCGCGCTGGATAGTTTCCACATTCCAATGTACATTCGTAGGATTGTCGCCAGTTACCTTTCCGACAGAACCCTGCGTTATCAAACCGATGCTGGTGTAAAGGAGTACAAAATAACTGGCGGAGTTCCACAAGGCTCAGTCCTCGGCCCTTTGTTATGGAACGTTATGTACGATGGAGTTCTGCGTCTCAATCTACCTCTAGGGTCACAAATTGTAGGATTTGCTGACGACATAGCTGTTGTGGTCGTGGCTAAATCACTCCATCAAGCCGAAGAAGCATGCACCCAAGCTGTTGGCATGGTAAAGGAATGGTTGTGCAACAGTGGTCTAACTCTTGCGGACCATAAAACCGAAGTAGTACTAATTAGCAGCAGGAAGATTGTGGAGTCGGCCAACATAATGGTGGGCGGTCATGGCATAAGATCGAAGCCATTCATTAAGTACCTGGGAGTAATAATCGACCGTAGGCTTAATTTCAAAGAGCACTTGGCGTACGCGAGCAGCAGGGCAGCAGAAGCAGTAACTGCGCTAACACGAATAATGATGAACATCAGAGGCCCTAGGCAAAACTGTAGGAGACTACTAAACTCTGTTGTCTCATCGATTATGCTGTATGCAGCTCCAGCATGGGCGGAAGCCACAAATTGCACCTCATATGTGAAGTGCATGAAATCAGTGTACCGATTAAGTGCCCTCAGAGTGTGCTGCGCGTTTCGCACGGTATCGGAAGACGCCATTATGGTTATAGCAGGACTACTCCCAATCAACCTAATGGCAACAGAGTATGCTGAAATATACCAAAAAAAAGCTACTTCAGAACGGGTGATAATACGCAAGATAGCAAGAGAGCGTAGCCTGCGTTCATGGCAGGAGAAATGGAGCTTGTCCTCCAACGGACGCTGGACGTACCGTTTGATTCCCACAATTTCCAAATGGGTTAACCGTGAACATGGACAGTTAGATTACTACCTGACCCAAATACTGACGGGACATGGGTGCTTTAAATCCTACTTATATAGGTTTAAGCACGAAGACGACCCGTACTGTTCCCATTGTGCACCAGCTGTAGAAGACGCAGAACATGTTTTCTTTGTCTGTCCGCGATTTGTATTCGAAAGGGAGGAATTAAGCACTAGGGTGGGGAAGCCAATTTCGGCTGATAACCTAGTGGATATTATGTTAGAGTCAGAAGAATATTGGTCCGCTGTATGTAATATGGCAAAAATAGTAATCTCCAAACTGCGTCGCGCTGAACAACAGCGCAGATCTTCATGAAGAGGCAATAGGCCGCTCCCCCTCCCGTGAAGTACTACTTAACGGTTGTCCCGCGGGAGGGAAACGGAGCTGGGGTGGGTTTTTAGTGGGTGAGCCGAAAGGCAAGTCTCACACTTTTCGGCTTTCAATGCTTTGTGCCACCTCCATAAAAAAAAAAAAAAAAAAAAAAAAAAAAAAACTACGGTAAAGAGGTGTTGACAAATGTATGCTTGTATGGTTGTCACTTGTGAATATTCAGAGGTTTTATACAAATATTTATTTTAAGCTCTGCAAAAAAATGAAAATAGCAAAACATGATATGGGTAACTGTTATTGTGGATTCTTCCTTGAAATAAATATGAATTCGTCTCGCGCTCGCACAAATATTGAAGTTGCAAAAAATATGTGCTAATATTGGATTATTTTTTTTTTACAAAATTTCTTTTGTACAAACACCATTAAAGTAGGAAACTGATTTAGATTTGGACCACACCAATTCAAATTATAAACTTCATACAAAAAATAGCAACATTTCACACGTTCTCCGTCCATATTCCAACCGCTTTGATTATAATATTTAGAAAAAATGTTGATATGCAATTTTATAGTTCGTTCAATTTTAGCATAACAAAGTTTAAGTTTGAAGTTGCTGACCAATTTGGCTGATTTTTTATAATTTTTTTCTTTGTCGCTGTTGCTCATCTTCTCCATATAACGATTTCTTTGCATTGTTTTTATATGGAAGAAAACTCGGAACACTGTCAGCAAAAAAAAATTGTCAAAAATCAGCACAAATGTTGAACCACTTGAAACTTGCACTTTATTCAATGAATCACAATTCTCCTAAAAGTTCTGATTAAAAAGTGTGAAATTTTAATAAAAATTGTTGAATTGAAAATGTTGAAATTTAATTTGCATAAAGCGTGAAACTTGGATTTATATTATATTTGTAAGAGAATGAAATATAATTGAATAAAAAATTATTATAATTAAACGAGAAATAAATAAATAGCCAAAACTTGCCAATAAGTGTCTGTGCTGTTATTAAAGTTATTTAACGCAATGCACATACACATATAAAGGGTCTTAAAAGTGTCGCTTAGATGTCAGTAGTGAATAGTCCCTAGACGGTACTTTTTTTAGTTCTGCTTTGAAATTTGTTAAGTAGAAAGATGTAAAACTTTACAGGATAGAAAAATAATTGAAACTTATTATGAAAATGGTCGATCTTTAAGAACAATATAGCGAAAAATTCGTGATTTTTTTGGGTGCAAAAAAACGTCCGAACGAGTCAACAATTCAAAGATTGGAAACTGGTTTCCAATTTCAAGAAACTGGTTATATCGAGGATAGAAAAAGGCCTGACAGACCAAAAGTGTTGCAGATCAACCTTCAACATCGATATCTCGACGTTTTCAACAATTAAGTACTCATGAATAAACTGTTTGGCGGATTTTATCTGTAAAAAGTCGTGCTTTGAACAAAAATAGTAAAACTTGAAATAATCTAAATTTTTACATATTTTATCTTAAATAACATCTAAGCGTGTCTCTTGAAAAACGGTTTATATATGACTTTGGGACTTTTCTACAATTTCGCAGTTTCGGTACGAAAATTTAAGGCTTTTGCCTGTTAACAGTTTAATATTATCTCCTTCAAGCTAACACAATTAAATGAAATTCGTCCTCCACACTTCTGCTTACATAATTAAGTCATGTTAATTTTTTTTTCCTTAATTTTTTATTAAAAATTTTGTTTATAAATCGAAGTTCCAGACCTTGTACAAAAGTCATAAAAGCCTAAAAAAATTGTTATCAAGATTTTCGACTTTTTAATCAGAATCGTTAGTAAATTAATAAAGTGTAAGTTTGAAGCTGCTCAAAATTCGCATTGATTTTTCACAATTTGTTTTTGGATACAATGTCGAGAATTTTCTTTCAAACGGGTATAAAGCACATGTTTGGATATTGTAAAAATGTAAAGTAACCTAATTATGAGTATTGGTGTGTGATATGTATCTTATTTCTGCTTTAACTGCTGCTATAATGCAAATATTTCAAGACATCCTGCAACGACAAAGGCCATCCATTCTAATTTTTCCTCAATTCAAAACTCTACCAGCCAAAATCTGTCGGGTAAATAAAAGAAAAAATATTACATCCAATCCAATTACATTTTTTCAATGCCTAGAACACCGCAAAATCGATATCAAAATATTCTTTTTTTTATTGTTAGGTTCACTGCTCTTAAAATATTTTCTAATAAATTAATATGCACAGGTTTTTATTCAATTTCATTCTTTAAAAATGCTGCTTACCTCTTCAAGCAAAACTGTTTGCTGCATTACAACATCCCTAAACGCTTTGTTTGATTTCACTAAAGTGTCAAATGGATTTGAGCTTAATTTGATGTTTGCCTTTAGCAGTTAAACCCTTTTTCTTTCTTGTGCTTTTCGTCTCACCAGATTTTCGTTTATTTTTTTCTGTGGCTTTCACCCACAAATTTTCATATTTCTTCGCCCTGAATGTTGCCTTAATACCATAATTTTTCTACTTCTGCACGTCTGTGCTCTTATTTTTTCTTCAACACTGAAATTACGATTTAACTCAGCGAACTGTGAAAATGCGTGAAAAAGGGAGTTAAAGCCCGCCCTAAGCACCGGCATTTTAACATTTTGAGCAATAAAGACGAACCTCTCAAATACGTATAGTAGAGTGTGTTTTGTAGGTGGAAACGCAGTAGACAAGTACAAAAGAGAAATATATACATAACGTATGCACTCGGCCGAAGGTAAAATAGGATGAAAATGAAGAGCTGAGCATAAGAGGTAAGCCAAAAATTGAGGTAGGGAGAAGGTGCAAAGTTTCTTACAAAGTTCGTAGAACTTGTCTATGGTTACGTAGACACAAAGTGTGAAGCTGATAACTTTTATACTATGTAAACCATAAGACACCCTGTAAGACCAAATCAATGCAGTAGTGGTAAATTTGCAGTCAACTAAAATAAAAAAAATTTGTTATTAACTAAATACAGATATGAAACGGTAAAGCGAGCGTATTTAAATTTTAAATAATTTAAAAATAGCATTTTATGCTTGGTTTTAAATGCAAAAGGCTCTGAATTAGCAAAGAAATTTTCCGAAGCTCAAAAGTGTCACTGCACGGTTTTATAAGATTTCTGGCTTCCAAATCCTTAATGGTAGTAAAATATGAACTATTACTATATTTTAGTAATAGTAACTTGTTGTGAACTGATTTAAATTGTTCACATTACGCACTGATCCATAAGCAACTAGTTGTAAACTGGCTTAAATGCATCATGTTACGCACTGAACCTAAAGTAACTAATTGTGAGCTGGGCTCATGGCACCGTTTTATAAGATTCCAGGCTTCTAAGTTATTAAATACAGTAAACAATTTTCACTGATTATAATGAACTAGGGAATGGCGTTTAATTAGTTAGTTACTAAATAGTAGTCCAGCTAAAAAAGAGCTGTATGCAATAGCTAATTGTTAAAAGCATCACGTCAAAATCGAAATAAAAACCGGTCACATTACACGCTCATACTTAAACAACCAGTTATTAATTGGTTTAAATATATCACGTTATACACTCAACCTTAAGTGACTAGTTGAGGACTAGTTTAAATATAACACGTTACACAGCCAACCTTAAGTAACTAGTTGTGAACTAGTTTAAATGTGCGCCGACGCATAGTGTTTCGGTTACATGACGTTAGGTAGAAAAAAATCTAAATCAACCGAAAATATGCTTTTGACTAGTAGCGAATACCCGTTAATTTTGAATTAGGAAAGGTTTTCGAACCGTTCTGGTATATAAATATCTTTACTGGCTACGGTTAAATAAAATATATCGCTTTTCAGTTTCTGCTATCCACCATTCGGAATGTGAACCGTATACTCAAAAACCAGGTGTAAATAATCTTACTTCTCTAAATTTTGGGGGTGATTTTTCCTTTGTTCGAAAAATTCTTTTCGCGAAATTAAACAAAAATGCACTGAAAATCGAAAACTTAATAAACCCAAAAATTGTACATAATTACAAAGTCACATGAAAAGATCGATGTATTCAAAAACCGCATGGTATACTCGAAAATTTGCGGCTAATTTTAAGATCTTACAAACCGATACTAACAATTTTTTTTTTTTTCAAATAATCTGATTGATGCAAAAGTAAAAACAATTCTAAATGAATGAACTGAATTTTTTATTTGGGACTTTTATTTTTCGCTCTTTAAGCTAAAGTGTTTTTTTTCTACTAACTGTTACCATGTATTTTTTTCACCTACTTCCGTAGAGTTGTGCGACGTCGGTGCTTGATAATTTTTTGCTGCTTACTTTTCTACCCATAATTGCATACTCTCTCCTGCCTAAACTCGAATTTTGGCTCCAACTTTTCTTCCACCTACAATCACTTCATATCTGTCGGTTCAGCATTTTACTATTTTATTCAGCGTGTGAATGCGTTTTGTAGCTGTTTGTTTGACAATGCCAGAACATCTGTTTATTGTCCTTCAGTGGTTTTCAATATTGCCGGCGGTGATAGATTCTTGGAAACTTTTACGACCAACACTACAAAAGTATAACCACCAAGCAATTTCAATTATTTGAATAGGCGCTGTCTCGATTCCCTCTTGTACTGTTCTTTATTTTTTTTATTTATGTGCTTTGATTTTATTTTTTAATAATAAATACATTGCTCCGCTTAACATGCGTATGTCGGTGTCTGGGTGTGCCACTGTGTGCGCGTTGTTTCCATTCCGTTGTTTGTATGTTTGCTTGCGGCTCACTGCTTCTGGGCGGATGTTATTTACTTTTATGGTCGCCTGTTGGCGTGTTAAAATTTTTTGTTTGATTTTTATTTTTATTTGTTGCCATTCGCTTCAACACTCCTTTTTCTGCTGTTTGCTCGTCCACGCCTTCTGCTTGTGCCGCCACTTTTTGATAGCGTGCGTTTGCAGGAAAGCTTGTGTTCGAGTTTTTTGTTTATACATATTTTTTGAAATCTGGAAATTTGTTCACTTGCGCAGTATTTTGATTACGGACGATTTTATGTGTCTTTGCATGCCATGTATGTCTTTAGCATGCCACCTGTTGCAACCGCTTTCATGAAATCCGGATTTCGCATTTATCATTTGAGCATTGTTGTTGGTCATAGTTATTATATTTAAAGCTTTTAAGCAACATTTCACGTATGTGTAGTGAATTATAAGCAAAATCGAAAGGTAGTCGGTTACTTTAAATTGAATGGATAGCTTGATTTGGTCCTTCTTAAGTATGTATACTCACTTCATCTTTCGATTCTGCTACTTCTTCATTGAAAACGCCACCTGCTTTTTTGCGAGTGGAAAGATTAGCCATTCTCCAGCGTATAAGAGCCACTGATTTATAATGTGTCAGTCATATCTAACAGACAGAATTACGCTTCCTCCACCTACCGACTAAATCTGCCATCTGCTTACTTCCCATTCCGAATGCTTGAACAATTCATAATGCTCATGAAGAGCGCATAGCATGTAAATGCCGCAGCACTTTTTTTTTATTTTCAAAGCACTCAGATTCTTTATATCCTTACATTTGAGGTTATAAGTTTGTGAACATTTAAAGAGAATATAAAGAAGAATTTGCTAGAAAAGAACCAGAAATATTTTAAGGGGACAGATACCTCTAAAATTTCGATTTTTTTCTTTTTTTCATAAAATGTTAAGGGGGGAGCCTGCTTTAGAGGCTTCAAAAAATCGATTTTTTGCTTTTGCCTAAATGTCTTCCCAAACTATCCAAGAAAGTGCCCTCAAAATTTCAGAAGCGAATTCAAAATATTTTCGCAGTTACAGAAGAAATTGTGAGCAAGCGTCGAGCAGGTATGCGACCGGATTGTTTATATACAAAAACTTTGACGCGCGATTTCTCGGGTTTTTATTTTTACGATTTTTCCTAATTGCCGGGAAAGATAGGGAAAAAGTTAAACGTCCTATTAAAACGAGATAACATTGATTGTATTCGGAATAAAATTCTCTTCTAGTTGAACCTAAAAAACCTTAAGAAAGTTATGATTAACCCACTTTTTAAACAATCTAAAGTGAATTTGTTTTTCCGAAAAAATTTGTTTTTGTTTTAATTAGCGAAAAATTGTTGAATTTCACACTTTTTGTTTAATTTTCTGGGTTTAACTAGAAGCTATACTATACTAAAATAAAAAAAAATTTTGGGTTTTTGGTTTCAGATGAAAATTGCGACCTGCATCTTTCCCGCCGCACGACACATGCACACTCGAGGCGCCTCAGCAAAATGCTTGTACCAGGCCTAATATGACATATATTTTAATAAAAAAATTTGAGAAGACTGCTAAAGTATATAACAATAACACCTGAAAGTTTCGTTTCAATCGAATATTTCTTTCCTTCCCAAAAAAATCCACGAAAAAATCGATTTTTTGAAGCCTCTAAAGCAGGCTCCCCCTTTAATATAATCCTTTAAGAATATGTCAAAAAATTTTTAGAACGTAAATTTAAGTATTTCTTATATTATAGATCGTCAACTGTTACGAGCTGAGTTATTAGTGTGGTGATGGAGTCTATGGATATGTCTACCACTTCGTTTTCGTATTGCATCTTTTATATTCATCGTTATGAATTTCAGCATTAGTAATGAACCAAGACGCGCGTACAATAGAGCAAAGGGGGTCCGATTGATCTCTTTCTACAATTTTTACACTTGTGTGACTTGCTGTGCCCCAAAGTTGAATATCATAAGTCCAGACGGGCTTTAATATAGCTTTGTATAGGTTCACTTTGTTTTCACAGGTGCACTGACTTTAGAATTTCTACCCAAAAGAAAATACAAAATTCGAGTCAGTTCGCAAAAATCAGTTCATGCTACCTCTGCATTGAGAAAGCGAAATTGCCCCAACAGTTACACTTAATTAATCCGAAATCCGTCAAAGCGATACTGTTAGAAAAATCTTGGAGCTCACAACTTAAAATTAAACCCAAAAGAAATGTATCCGTCAAAGCGATGCTGTTAGAAAAATTTTTCTTTTGGGTTTAATTTTAAGTTGTGAAATGTATTTTCTTTTGGGTTTAATTTTAAGTTGTGAGCTCCAAGATTTTTCTAACAGTATCGCTTTGACGGATACATTTCTTTTGGGTTTAATTTTAAGTTGTGAGCTCCAAGATTTGTCTAACAGTATCGCTTTGACGAAATGTTTTTTCTTATGGGTTTAATTTTAAGTTGTGAGCTCCAAGATTTTTCTAACAGTACCGCTTTGACGGATTTCGGATTAATTAAGTGTAACTGTTGGGGCAATTTCGCTTTCTCAATGCAAAGGTAGCATGAACTGATTTTTGCGAATTGACTCGAATTTTCTATTGCAATAGCCACGTTCCGATGAAGTCAAGTTCTGATTGTAGATGTTGAGAGGCTTCGGCTGGGAAACTGCTGATGGCAATAATAGCCGTGTAATCAGCATATATTGCCGTTTTAATATCGTTTGATACAGGAATATAATAGAGAGCACCGGACTCTAAACATTTTCTTGTGGAACTCTACCATTAATGGTGCATGCTTCGTTTTGTTGGTGAACATAAAAGTATGTATCTATCGTTTAAGTACGATTTAATTAATAGAAAATATGGAGCCAGAAGCCATTTTGTATTAAATACTAACGTGCCAAACTCCGTGAAATGTTTGCTGTACATCAAGAAAGACGTGCTGTCTTTTCTGTACTTTTTCTGATGACATTCGAAACTCGATACACCGCTCAGGTGTTCCATGTTCCTTTCTAAACCCAAACTGGTTTTCCGGAGTAACGTCAACAATATTTTTTCAAATATCTTGGACAATGTAACCAGTAGACGGTGTGAAGAAATGTTATTTTCAGGCTCATTCGGCTTTGGTGCCATAATTAATTCGGCACATTTCCATTGACTTTGAAAGTAGCGAAGGCGAAAATGAATTTGTGTTTTTAAATCTATACAGTATACCTTCAACGATAAATACCCTCAGTATAAATTTTAATATTACAATACAGTAGCTGAAAATAACTGAAGCGTGTGATAGTGTAGCAAAAAAGCTTTGCCCAACCCCGTACGGAGGGGTTAGGTACCAAACACTGTTAGCTGCATCATTCATACGAACTTCCATTTGCCTTACATTTTCTACGAACTCATTTTGAAGAACTTCAAGCTAATTGTTGTTACGTATTTTTAATTTTTTTATAAACAAAATATTTTCCACAAAAGCTTGAAGCTTTCAAATTTTTAATTACTAAGAGTACGTGCTCTCCTTTCTGTGAGGCTTTTACCAAAAATATGCTTACATTTTAAATTATTTGAAATTATTTTTTTTTTTTGTTGAAAGCTGTCAAGTGCCGAAGTTGCTCTGGTGAAGCATGCTCTCTAGTGGCTTTCAAGTGTTCCGAATTTTCAAACAAAACCAGAAACACTGTTCACATCTGCACACGTTTGTATGTACCTACACAAGAAAATATATGTGAATACATATATATCATATCTTCACCTTTACACATGCATATGCCATATGATTAAAAGTTTCTTTACCGTTCCGCATACAAAATAAAATCCAATCTAATAATATCATAAAAAAGTTCCAAAATTTCTACGGCTTGAAGTTTTGCTCGAGATGAAAATTAATGTAAACTGTATCAGTGAGAAAATAATATAACTGAATAGTCTACTGTTGTGTGTTGTTTTATTTTTCTGCATATTTTTCACTTTGTTAGAAGCCATTTGAATACAAGCAGCAACAAAAGCTATATGGGGATTCCATGTCAAGTAATCAAAGTGCCAGGCCATAGAAATATAGAAGGTCATTGTAAAGTAGACGAACTTGCAAGGAAAGGTACAACACTAAACACCCAGTCACCCAGATGATATACTAATACAGATTCACTTAGCTACGAGCAAGTTATTAAAAGATAAACACTCACTCGTTCGAGAGAATTGAAAAATAAGCAGGCAAACTTGGTTAGAATGGAACCATGACCGCACAAAATCGCTACTGAATCTTAGGAGACAGGATATGAGAAACACGATAGGGGTACTAATGGGGCATTTTCTAATTGGAAGGCATGCAAATAGACTGGGGTACCACAAAATGACTTTCATCGAATCTGTCCAGAAAGTGAAGAAAATGAAATCATCGAATAGCACCTTAGTACATGCATTACTCTATACAGAAAAAGGCTGATGTCTCACAAATATGTTTGCTGAAATTACCAAAATTCGTTAAATCCGCAGGTTCAGAAAAGACCCAGGAGTGTAAAGAATGAGTTTCAGTGGTAACACAGTGGGAATATTTAGACTTAAATCTGTCGGTTGAGAGCCATTCATTCTAACCTTCAAGTAGATTTCTCTGAAACATGCTTTATTTGTAGACTTGAGTATAATAATAAGTAAAATGAAAAACTTTTAAAAACATTTAAAATTTATTCAATGTTGAAAATTCTAGAATTTTCTGTTTGGTTCTTAAAACATATTTTTTTAGAAGAAAGGTTAATTTTTTTGTTAGAATTTTTTTCTTTTTATATTTCAAAACGTTGATTCTGAATTTCTGGTATAGAGCTTTTAAATTGAAAAATCGATGGCTCTTTTCATATTTTTGTTGTATTTTTTAATGTTTTAGTATAAAATATTAAAAAAAAAACTTTTGTTTTGGAAAAAACGCCTATGTTTTTGTTAATAAATTTTGAAAACAAATTTTTGTAATTTTTGAAAGCGTTATGATGACCGGTGCAAATGCCGATTATTATCGTTGAGTAACTTCTGCACAACCACAAGTCAGCTCTACCTGTTTCTATTAGAGGGTTGTGCTCAAAGCTTTGGTTATATCCCAAAAATTTTGCTTATACTCAGCTTTAATTGACCTCAAAAGACATTCCAAGTAATGAATGGGTTAAAACCGCAAAATTGTTGAAGTCGGAGCGGATTAGTTTATGAAGCCCTCTTGTTATCTACTCAATGATCCCATTTCCTACAAACCCGCAATGGTCAGGAACCATACACAGAATTACTGATTTTTAATTTTTTTGATTTTCCAGCAGCTGTAGGCTATCATAGGGACTATTTGCTATTAGTTTGCATGTGAAAATCCTTAATGGTCGCTTGATTATCAGAGAGTATGGCAACAAATGCGCCCTTTAAACTTGCCAAATGGCTTGTGCTGGCTCTGGCGATTGCAAATTAATAGAATGAAAAAAAAAACATTTAGTGATTATTTAACCCACATAGGCTCTCTTTTAACAGATACCAAAAATTTATCTTCAGATTCATTATATTCTCAGATTCATTCATATTCTCTATCAAAATAGCAAAATAATTTTTTTTAAATCATTTATTCTCAATTCACAGCGGCTTAAGTTTTTCCATTAGATGTTTAAATCTGGTGCTTTCTTTTAATATTTTCATCCATTTTCCAATTTATTTTGCCACCACCAGCATGTTATTTTCAGCTGACGCCATCTCTCATTGTATATTTATATTATTTCCTTAATTATATTTCTTCATTAACGCAGTTCCAGGCAGCTTATAGTTACCTGGCGTGTTCTTTTCAGCTGTTTTGCAGCCAGTGGTACTTGCATATTAAATATTATAAATTCATCTGCGCAATCTTATTATGACCACTGCAAACCTCCACTCAGGGGTGCTCCCCGTAGCCAAATGTGTTGGTGGGGACTACCAGTTAGGAGTGCGTAGGTTCGAATCTCCGTGCATGAAACAGCAAAATGATAGAAGCAATTTTTCTTATAGTGGCCGGTCTTTGTCCGTTCGGAGCCGGCTTAAAACTATACGTCCCTTCATTTGTGGAACAACATTAATACCCACCCCACAAATAGGAGGAGAAGCTCTGCCAAACACAAAACAGAAGTGTACGCGCCAATTATTTTTTATTTTCTTATTTTTATTCCTTTACTCAGTGTTTGTCTATCACTTTTTTTTTTTAATTTCTGAGGCTTCAGTTGTGAGTGCTGCAACAGCTAAAGAGAAAAATATGCACAATTGTTTTTTTATCCATATTACCTTACATATACATATACATACACTCATTATGAATGTAATAGTAACTCGCATTTGTGCAAATTTTTACTACTTTGTTTTAATTTTCATAAATATAAAGTTCATTGTACAGTAAAGAACTTTTAAATCGTGGTTTTAAAATTTAAAACTTTTATAAAAATTCTGAGTTTTACGGAGTTTTATAACTCTCTAATTTTAGTGTAATAAGACCAAGCTTGCATTGTAACTCAAATTATCTTTGATTTTTAATAATTTTTGCCCTAATGGTATTGCGAGTATGTAACGAATGTGTGACATCTTTCGAAACTCTTTTTTATTCTGATTAAAAATTTATAATTTTGATAGAAATTGGCCGAATTTTTATAAGTTTTGTACAACATTTGAATCACTTTTTTTGTATTTATTATAAAATGAATTATAATTCTAAAAAAAGTTTGCGAAGATAAAAACAAAGAAAAGTCGTCAAAACTGGTAAAAAATGGAGTAGCTTTATTTTGATTATAAGTATATATATGTACTAGGCTGGCATTTCAAAAAAATTGAATACAACCACATTTCCTATCACAATATTTAATAATTAATTAATAATGAAAAATATATATAAAAAAAAAATAGATATCAGAAATAAATTCTCCGTACCAAAAAGTCCCCAAGCACAAGTTTGCATTAGAAAATACAATACTATTCGCTCTACTTAAGAAAATATTTATTTCCATATTAATACTTCGTATTAAAGAAAGACGCCGTCCTTTAAAACTTGAAGACTCCTAAATGACATTAGAACTATATTCTGGTGGACTTCTTTCTAATAATTTTATATTGAATTCGGAACTGTTAGGTAAGATGTCGAAGAAAATATACTACCCTAATATATCTACATATGTATTGTTGCGTTATTTTCCACCTATCTGCTTATTCTTTCTCCTTTTAATTATTTCATTTACTTCGGTTCAACATAGCGTATACGTAACTTCTAAAGCTCATACTTCTTATTGCAAAATACGTATTTATGTGGTATGGCAACTTATGTTGACATAATGCTTGAAAGATTCGGAAGGAAATGCCAGTCACCTGTATATCGGAAGTCATACAAGCCTCGAATACAATTTAGTACCTGCCTATCGTTCTTTGTATGCAATGTTAATAAGGGTTCAGAGCCAACAAGATGGTACATCTCATATGCGCATTATATAGTACTTTGGGCATGATTTTAGACGCTAAGCTTAAGTGGAAGCAGCATGTCAAAGCCAAAGTTACTGAACTTAATTTAAAATACAAAAAAATGTACTGGGTTATCGGCAGAACGTCAAAGATGCCTATCCAATAAAAACTTTTAATCTTTAATGAAATCCTTAAACCAGTGTGGAGCTACGGAGCTCAGCTGAGAAGATGCACTGCAATTTCTAATGCTGAAATCATCTAATGTTTTCAAAATAAAGTAGTCCAGGATATCGTTGAAGGCCCTTGGTTTTTACGGAGTGTCGACCTATACAGAGATCTACAGCTGCACACAGTTAAAGCAACGGTAAATCGTTGCGCTGCTAAGAAGGCCAAAAAGATTAAGCAACACATAAATGCTGAAACCTCATACCTTAAACTACTGGGCCTTGTGGTAAGTAGTGCCTGAAAATTATGAAAATAACAAAAAAAAGAACAATTACTTGTTAGTTTTTTAGTTAACTAGGTATAATAATAGGAAATTCATTTATTATTTTAGCGTACATTTTATTTGAGTATCTTAGTGCTATAGAAAAAACATTGAGTTGTCCAACTTCAGTTTTTAAACAATGCTGCGAATATAATAATTACCAAACAAGTATTTCCATTATAGTAAAATAGAATTTGCTGTAAAGTTTTTCCTTACACAGACCACCGTAGTTTTTATACTGCACTCTGCACTCTCTTCCTTTTTTATTATAGTGTTAATTACCTTTTTCTTTATTTTTAGTATTCTATTTAATTTATATTATATGTACTATGTACTACTACTGCTAGTACTTCTTTCTTAGGAGCTTTTGTTCTTGAATAACTTCTACTTCAGACAGCAGCTCACAATAATAAGTCGCCTTCTAGGAAAACACCGCTGTAGAAAATTAATTCTTTTATGCTCAACTACTTCAAGAAAACCTTTGCATGCTTTTTATTCGTTTTCTTTTTCTGCTTTCTGGTACTCTCTACCATACTACCAATTGCCTAGAGATACTTCCGGGATGCTTTGTACAGAATATCATTATTCCATTCTGTAAGCAACAGTACAACCATATGCATGTATATATGTACATGTATGTATGTATATGTTAATGTATTTTCAGTACAATATCCTTGTGTTGCGTTGAGATACCTTCTTGATGGGAGGGAAGTGTGATAATTTATGCTTCTGAATGAGTTCAAGTATTCATTGTTTGAGCACTGAAACTCGGGAAGCTTGTCTGCTTGTAGTGCCACTATCTTGATATGGCAATATAGGCTTCTAAAATCTGTGATAATGTGTCTTTTTATCATATTCAAAAAGCTAAGAGCGGTCCGTCTGCAACCGCCATGTGCTTTGTGTGAAGCAAGGTTGGGTGACCGTCCTTGGTGAAACACTTTTAGTCTCTTGACTCTTTGAGATGCCGAAAGGCCCAATTACCGCTAAATTATTTTCAGTGATATTCATAAACCTGAGATGCTATAGACGCTCCGCTACATTGCGATAGGTTCTGTGGCATAGTTTGCAAGGAAAAGATAACTTAAAACTATTCGGACTATTTTATGACAAGGGATAAAATTTGGATTTCTTATCCAAGTGAGTCCTTGCATCGGCAACAAGAAAATATTGGCGGCATTTCACGACCACTTTTGAGATCAGCGACATTTATTTCAGAATTAGCTTTTAAAAAGCCATCAGCAGAGTTTGAAAAATATCCATTGAAGCAAGCGGGCGACGGCATGATGATATGCCCAGGTGTTCAGAATAGAATAAAGAATAAATTAATGGTTGCACTACTGCTAATCGTATCCTGTCACAAAGTATGCTTGGTCGTTAGCTGGGTCTCGAATTTGGGATTTGCAGGTAGATTAGAAGCCAATGGTTAGCTTCAATTGGAAAATCAATGAGTTTGGCCATGACAGCGCTGGGTATGCATTAGCTCTGAATAAATTAATGTTTGAAGAAATTTTAGAAATCTTCAGGGATTACTGGGCTTTAATAAACAAATACGAACAAATTCTTGGGAGGGGTGATAATCAAAAATGACAAACAAGAAAAAAATTAAAATTTTTTACAAAAAAAAATTTTACTCTCAAAAAGTAAAAAAAAAAAATTCAAAATGTGAAAAAGAACAGAACTCTATAAGAAAACCTTGAACATTCAATAAATCTCAAAGTATTTAAATATAAATATTTCTTTAAAACTCTTTTAGGAAAATTTTGAACATTCAATAAATCTCAAAATATTTAAATATAAATGTTTCTTTAAAATTTCTTATTATACTCAAGCCCTCAAATAAATCAATTTTCAGACAATGTCTAAAATATAGTACATGAATGACTTGACATGAAATCGCTGTTGTATAAAGACTCTTGAGAAGTTCTAAATTATGTAAAAACAAATAGAGTTATACCCACATAGTCTTTATGCCAGCTTCCGCATACATCTTTGATACATATTTCTACTACAAAACTATTAAGCCAAACAGCCATAAGCTCGACAACAAAGTTGAAAGTTCAAAAAAAAAATTGTAAGATGTCGCACTATCTCAGATACGCACTTACCAAGCAACTAACAGAGTTTGTCTAAAAGTAGTCCAACAACAAATACCCAACTTCAAACATGAGAAAGCAAACTGCATAAATAAACAAAAGGCCAAAGCTGCTCCTGGTATTCTTGACGACACCAAAGCAATAGCAATTACCACAGCTTACAACTTTGGAATTTTACCTTACTAATACTGCGACCGCATTGTTGGTTACTCGTAAATTCCTCCAATGTCTGTTTACATATATAGTGCAGGACCAAAATGCGGTAAGAAAATTTGAGGCCAAGACGACAAAGTACAGAAAGATTTTGTTGAAAAGATGTTAGTGACATGTTTTTTATTTTATTATTCCCTTTTTATACTATGTATTTTCCTATGAGAACATGAACGCCAATATAAAAGAAGTTAACTTGAATATACGCTTGTTGAGGAAAGTCAATTATGCCTACTTTTATCTTTGAATATCTGAGGAGTGAGCACTGAACGCACGTGTGGATTAGTTAAGTTGTAATTTTCGCAGGTTTTTCTTAATATTTTCTCTTAACATATTTTTTCATA
Source organism: Anastrepha fraterculus (assembly GCA_037575425.1). Classification (NCBI taxonomy): domain Eukaryota; kingdom Metazoa; phylum Arthropoda; class Insecta; order Diptera; family Tephritidae; genus Anastrepha; species Anastrepha fraterculus. The sequence goes on along the minus strand of JAYXIM010055300.1, from coordinate 110,482 downwards.
TTATTTTGTCGTAGTAGAATGCCTGGCAATAAAAGGGAAATTATCTAGGTTGCATCTGTGCTGAGAAAAGTCAATTGTATACTCGTATATATTTTTGTTAGTATGTGAAACTGAGAAGAGAGACGTGTGTATTGCCAAGAATAGTTAATTTGCAATTCTGCAAGTGTGTATTTATTTTATACGGGTCTTACAGCGTGTTTAAAAATAGGTGATTATATAGGTGATATATATATGAGCACTTAAATCACTTTATTTGCCTGTATTATTCGAACATATGATACTTAGATTATATTTATTAATAAAACTTGCTGCTGTTTATCCGTATCATCCATGAACCTTATACGTTTACAGCTGAGATGTATTTCATTCAACGCTTAAAATGATATGAAGAATTATTTACATATATATAATTGGCGCGTACCCCCCATTTTGGGTGTTTGCCGAGCTCCTCTTTCTATTTGTGGCGTGCGTCTTGATGCTGTTCCACAAATAGAGGGACCTTTCAAGCCGACCCCAAACGGCAGATATTTTTTGGGAGGAGCTTTTTCATGGCAGAAATACACTCGGAGGTTTGGCATTGCCTGTTGAGGGGCGACCGCTGTTAGAAAAAACGGTTTCTTAATTTTGGTGTCTATAGGTCCGCCTATATGAAGAATTACACTTATAAAAATTTCGGCTTCAAAAAATTTAAATTAAACTACTGGCTACGGGTTCCTAAGCGAATCTATAGGTCCTTCTATGGTTTGCGGTACAATACAGTCCAATTTTTTTTTTTTCCAAAAGCCATGACTTATTTCTGAAAGAATGCATCGCACCTTCTTTAACGAATAAAGTTATAGTCAGCTTCTCTGAGTTCCTAGTTAATTGCAAGACAAAGTACAACATCTTGAAGACGTAGGACTTTGATGTTGATAAAAGGTTAAACACTCGCGCCAGGAGTTGGACTCACGAAAATCACTCCTTTATCGCATTTTCTAAGATTTTTGTGAGCTGTAAATACATTATTGGTACATACACCATATATATACTTGTATATAGAGAAATATACTGGACATTTCTGTCACAGTGATTTTACTTATGACCTAAGCGATTGGAGATTTTAGGAGAGTTCAAAACTTTTCTTGGGCATATAAAACCGCAAGATCACTCACCACAGTCCCTAAGCTATACACTCACAAACACAAGAGAATAGTTTGTGAGTATCGGACTATTGTACATTATCCGGTGTTTCATTTCCTCCACTAGCGCGTTAGAGCACAGTGGGAGGAGTGAATACTATTGATTGCGTAAAGTCTCCATATGCCCATAGGAGCGGAACCTGGACGCAGGAATTTGTTGTATCAATAGACATATCAATAGACATGAACGCGGCTCGAAAGTAATGCCAACGCGTTTCCAGGGTGAACATCAGCTGAGGAGGATTAATATTATAGTGTTAGTGGCAGCATGCCCTACATACCATTGGTGTGACTGCACCTTTCATAATGTTTCTGACATTTGATTTCAAACTTCTGACCAAAAAAGAAAAAGCCGTGGACCTCCTTTATATATGGATTTTTTTCCTTTACAGAGAAAAATAGAAATCAAAAAATACATAAAGTAGGTGCGTATTTGAAGTAACACGAAAAGTTACGGCACCCTTATTATGAAACTAACAGGGATTACGGAAAATCATAGTATTGGTTAGTTGGTTGCTTAAACTGGTGATTCATCCAGAATCCAACTACTGTTTCCGCACCATTTTGTTGCCCCATCCTCGCTACCAACTTGTTTAACGGTTAATTACGGCCTGTTGATATCCAGTGGTCTAAGTACCCCATTAGGTTGTTGCCGTCTACAGTAGTTCGAAACTCTCGAACAGTGGTTTGCTAAGAGTTGACAATCTCTCCTCCATAAGGTAGGGCATTCACCGAGGAAATGGAAAATTGTTTCGTTTTTCCCTGAATTACCCCTAGGTACTTTGCACTCGATGAAAGTATATTAATTAAATAATATTTGGACGGGTAGGATAAAAACTGGTACCTCGTATCTGGTGGTAAAAAGCATAAGTTATATTTCACGTGGGCTTATATTTAGACCACAGCCTGTGGCCCAAGAGGTAAGCTAGGCCAAAGCTCTTTGGATGAGCCACTGATCGTATTGGGCATAGTCCTGATCCCATTAGCACCACATCATCAGCGTACGTCACCGGTTTTACCCTACCTCGATTAAGTTTTGTTAAACATAAATAAAAAGTTAAATCATAGTCTCAGTTATGAAAGAAAAATCTGAGCGGGTTTTCAAAAATTTCAAAATAAAAATTTTTTTTCCTAGAAATTTCGAACTAAGAAATAAATTTGTGTCGATTTTTTTTAAGTACATTTTATTCTAAAAAACGGAACACAATTTTATTTTTTTTACTTAAAAACACCAAAGATATTTCTCTTTAAAGAACCCTATACCTCTATACCTACACTTTGAATAAATCTCAGAATTATAAAGTTCTATTCTAAATTCTAAAATTTTTCTAAGTTCAGACATAAAGCAACTTTATGAAATCTTGGCGACAATGCCCAAAATACTTGGATCAGTTTTCTTTCTCTCTTCCATAAAAATGAGTAGTAGGTTAACACTTTAAAACATTCACATGTCCTCACAATGTTTCTCGTGTATAAGAAATAAACTAATATTCTTACTAAGCCTGCCATAAAATATACGTCGCCCACAAGTGCAATATTCTATATTTGGTTTAAAATGCCACTCAATCAATCATTCCAATTAGTTAGCATTTAAATCTTATACATCCACGCAGCACATCACTGCCACACTAAGAGCTTATATGTAGTTGTGTTTCCGTTGCTTACAATTTTTATAGCTTAAGTCAATATTTTTAAACGGAAAATAAAAGCACGTAAAATTTACAAAGAAAAATAAATAACAAATAAATGTAGTCGCACAGGAATGTTGAGTAATTGGCAATAATGGAGTTTATCCGATGAAATGTAGATTAGTAAATACTTATTTGAAAATTCATTGAAAACTAAAAGCTAATAAAAATGTAAGTGAGTGCATAAAAGTGTAAAGTGAGAGAGTACAAAGACGTACTTACAAACTAAAATGGGTGTAGTGAAATAAATTTCGTACACAGCACAAATATAAATTATATATTATGTTGCTAGTACATACACACATTTGTTTCCAAGTTGTGAAAGTGTCAAAACCGAAGAGTAAAAGAAAAACTTCACCCTCCTTCGCAACTTCTAGTATATTGACAATGTTTTCGCATGCGATTGACTGCTTCAAATTTTTTGCTCTTCCAAAAAAACAAACCAAGAACTCTTAAAATTCAGTTCTTTTAAATTCCCATCCTATTGCTCATTGCGCTAGTAGCATCAGCTGGAAGTAGTCAAAAAATGATTTTTTTTTTTTTAATTTGTTCTAGGACCAAAAAAATTAGGCCCCTATAATTTTTTACTTATTTGTTTTTAAATTTAATACAGTATTTATTCGTGCCGCTTCCGCTTTGAAAATGACCATTGATTTTCTATAGGGAAAATATGCCTTCCCGTAAATTTGGTGTGAAATTTCCAAAAAAATTTCTAAAAAATTATAGTCATTGTTTTATTTAAGAAAAATAATATAAAACTTTTTTATAAAGACTCTGAAAACCTCCCAAAATTATAACAAAATGTTAAAAACTATATTTTTAATGTCTAGTAGGAGAATAGAATAAAGAAGTAGCATACAATGCTTTTTTGCCATGCAGGAAACAGTTTTCTTCACAAATATCCAAAAAATGATACCTTGTGCTTTATATAAAAAAAACATTTTAATTATTTTTTATACGGACTCTGAAAACATGACAAAAATCAAAAAAACAAAAATATTATATTTTTATTATTATATTAAAATAAATCTATAAGGACGCTTCAAGAAAATAACTATTTTTTGTTTAGCCCTCCTACCAGTCATGCTTCCATATTCAACAGTTCCGTATTAGTGGACTCTCCTGCACTCGTATGCTTGTATTTAATATTTTTCGCCTGGAAGTACATTACATTACGCTTCATTGTTTCTTAATAAAAACTTTTAGTGCAGCTGCACAATTTTATGATAGTTGTGAAAAAATTACAGCTTTTCATTGCTAATGACCTGTCTGCTGGAGGTGGCGCTATTGCGAAGTTTTCGATTTTTAAGTGAAGCGCGCAGTTATTGTGATAACTACCATTTAATTGATAAGTTATGTTGAATTTCCAATATAAACAGAAAAAGGAGAAAGAAAGAAAGAAATAATAAAAAATGTACAAAAACTGAGTTGTTGAAATATGTATGTACTAAGACTTTGCTCTGAGCGGTGAAATCTTGAGTGTTGGATACAGAAAAGAGGAATAAATTGTTTTCACTTCACAGTAAAAGCAAAATGTTTCTGTGCTTATTTTTTCTCGTATTTATAGATGCTGGTATTGAAGTTTCGATCGATTGAGGAAAAGAGAATAGAATTCAATAGAAATAATTTAACTTTTTCTCGAAATGTCTTGTCTAGGAACGCATAAGGAAAAACTTTAAATACTGTTGTGTTCAAGAATGTTACTGTATATATATACATTTCATTTATTTTTCTTCTTTTATGTATACGTTAGCGTTAGCTTTTGTATATGAGTGCCATTCTTGAAAACAAGAATGTTGCTGCGGTAAGAATTGTACTATATACTTTTTGTTGATTTGTTATCAAGAAAAATGTAATTTGTATTCATTAAAAAGCATTTTGATACGGGCGGCCTACCTGTTCTTTCATACAACGTATTTGCTCGAATTTTGTGTATTCTATAGAATAAAATCCTATCAACTAGAAACAAATTGCCAATCAGTGGCAAAAATTAAAAACTGGGAAAGGACAAGGAGTAATAATAAAACAAACAGTAATTTTTTTAATTATTCTTCTGTTGCAACTTCACATACTTTAATTACAGTAAATTCTAAAATACAATATGCAACATCTCCCAGTGATTGGTGTTCACTTCTTTTCACTGCTTGTAAAGTTATATTTCATGACCTCCTGTCTTTCGTACAGAAAGTAACAAAAGTGGGCTGTCACGTGAGAGATGAAATGTAATGTTCCGGAGGCGATTGGCTCCAGCACTTACTAAATCTTACTACCGTAGGGTATTTATGCGAATGTATGTGAAATTCCAAAAGGCACGCGACTTGCTGTTAGTAAAACAATTAAAGCAATTTGTTGATGGCAATATAAAATTTATTTATCGTTGAAAAAAAAAAAACGATTAATTATAAAGACAAATAAGAATGAAACAAAGAACAAACAAAGATTATTCTAATACGAAAAAAAAAACTAAAAAAGAAACAAAAATAGATGATGACTAACCAACCAAACAACGAAAAATAACGCGTTAGGAGAGACGATAAAAACGTACAACAAAAAGCCCTTGCTTCTTTCAGTTTTTTTGAGAAATAAAAAGAAAATTTAACTCAGAAATTAATTCTCACTTTTTAATGACCAGAATAATATGAAAAGAAAAACTCACCCAACTTACTTCATACATTTTATTTTATTATATTTTTTACGAAAATTAGATCAGGCAATATTCATAGGTAATAAAATAATAGCTCGTAAATTTATATTTTTTTGTTCTAATAAATTTGGGTAAAACCAAATCGCTCTTTAATGTGCGAGTGTTCATAATAAAAATGTATATTTATTGGTGAAAACCAGCAAAAATGCGTATATTTGGCAGCCTCGGTTGTCTTTCACGCTCGTTTATTTTTTAATTATCTCATTGCGGAGGCTGCCAATGCCCGCAGCTGTAAAATTTTCAGATTTTTCTTTGAACTCATTTAGTATCGTTAGGTGTTTGGTTGGTAATATGTATGTGTATGTGTGTGTTTATGATTTGGTTTTTTCAGTAAGATCGACTGAAAAATTCGCAAATTTATTTTTACACAAAGAAATTATAGTGCGTTCAAGTGCATGAGTAAGCATTCAGCCACTCAGGCTTTCAGTTCGAAAAATATTGTGGTAGGTTTCTGGAACCGATATTAACTGGCCAAACGTCGAGGAAGGTGATGCATGTCTGTTGGCTGCTAAACCTTTGATTGTATCAGGACTAAACAAAATTAGGCATAGATTTGCAATTTCATCATTAAGCGCACACGAAGAGATCTTTTCGTATGCTTAGAAAAGTATTTGAGCTTCAGTCGCTGCCTACTTGGCTGACTTCTAATGTAGAAACACTGCAAAAAGTTCTGTCTTAAGTGCATTCATTTGCAAATGATAAACGGATTTCTGAAGTTAGAGTTTTTACTGAACTCACACGTCTTACTAATATCTGGCAACCAGAATGACGTTGCATAATTTATAACCGGCTGGCCATAGGCATAAGTCTCGATGATTGGCCGTTTGTGATAAGATATGCAGTGCAATATTCTAATGTGATTGGACGCGTCACACAAGTAGTTGAATCTGTGGTCGATCTCCTTTGTGGACATTGAACATCAGTTGGTGTTTCTAACTACAGTACCTTCAACAAGTATAGGAAAAAAAAACTCTATCAAAACGAACAGAAGCTTGACCTAGGCCATTTTCTCTCTCTCTCTCATTTATTAACTTAATTTAAGCAAATTTTCAACAAAAATATAGTTTAGTCTTTAATACAAGCCATGTTAACTAACGTTACAAACCTTGTGCAAGAATATTTCAGGAAATTTTGATTAAAATTAGTTTACTTTTGATTCAGAATTTTTACAGAACTTAGAGTACACTACATGGACTATAAGCCATGGAATTTCTCTATAAAATAGAGTTTTCCTGAATTTTGACCAAAGATGGCAACCTATGACTTTTATTGAGGAATGAACCATATTTTGGATCATAGTGGAGAATAAATTTAAAAAAGTATATATATGTGAAAATTTATGATCACTAATGGTGCGGAGTTTTTTTTTTGGACGGATGTAATTCAGCGAAACGCAAAATAGTTACGGTTGTCGGGGCCTTCTGAATGAAATTGCATAGAAAATGCATGACAAATTCTTCTGACAGACTAATATGCTAACCCTGTAAGGGTTTTATACCTAACTACAGTGTCACAATTTGCGCGTAAGAAATTATTCTTCCCTTTATTTTTAGCATCAAAACATATTTCCTTCAATATACCACAACTTGAGATAACAAACGTTGAAAAAGCATACCAGAAATATAATATAATATAATATAATACACAGATCAAACACTCTTTACATAAAAGTGCGCGCCATTATGGTAACAATCTGTAGTGACCAAACATCAAAAGTAAACCAAAAGCAGTTGTTGACGCATTGTAGGGGTAACGCTTGAAATTTCTGCAACTTTGCGCTTCTGTAACAAGTATCTTGCAGTAGAAAAGCTATTACATATATAAATATGTACATGCATGCGATACGAAAAATAATTTTCTTTAAATGGTCAATTATGATGCTTAGTTTGCTCACATTAAGAAAGTCATTCAAAAGTGCCACAGGCACGTCCAATAGAAAATTTCTGGACAATTCTCAAGTGGATGGTGTACGAAAAGGGCTGGGAGGCACGAAACGAGCTACAGTTGATCAATCGAATCAAGCGAAAGTTGAAAAAAATCGATATAAGCACCGTCCAAAACTTAAATCAGGACATTCGCTCTACTCTACGAAAAATCGAAGACAATTGTCAATTGAGTGTAATCTAAATGTATTTTTGATATTTAACCAATCGACTGAAGTACCAAATAAAAATAATTTTTAATTCAATTGTTTGTTTTCAAATGGTGTATGCCAGAAGTTAGTCTCAATGTTTAGTGGACATATGCTATTTATATTTCTGGCCCAACAGTGGAAAATAAACATTGGTGATTGAAAACGGTTTAAATGGTTTTCAAAATATTCTCCATAAAAATCAACATACTTTTACATAAGTATAACACATAAGAATAACAGGCCACACAAATTAAAATTATCTGAGCGCATTTATGGCAATATTTGTCAAACTTTTCAATGGAAACGTCAGGAGGCCCCTGAAGTTCGCAGGGCTGAAAATATGTATTACAACCCTCGTATAGTTGCGACATTAAAAGATAAAGATACTATACTCATATAACATCAAAGGGTAATTAGTGCATTATTCAGTTCGAATAACTCACTACTCACACTTGACAAACTAAAGCGATCCAGAATTCAGATTTATTGTTTTACTTGTGCGTGCTTGTGATGGAATTTGCACAGAAATCGTCATAAAGACATTTCTCTCCTTCAGTGCTGTTTGCCAGAGATTTGAGATCGATATCGGTGGAAGTTTGCACATTTTGCTTTGTGCCTTAGAAGTTTCCAAAACATGTGGTGTAAAAAGGAAACGAGATTGTTTCCTCTTAGCAGTCCGCATTTGACCACATTCAACTCCTCTTGTGAAGATTTTTAAAGGAGAGCATTTATGCTAGAAAAGGCGAAGACCACAGAAGAGTTCAATGATAACACTCCAGCCGAAGTGGCAACGATATCGCACGAGTGGCGGAAAATACCAAATGCGGTGGGTAATGTTCGACCAATAACGGCGGGTATTAATCGATATTATTTTCGGCAAGTAGTTGAAAAAATTGTAAAAGGTAAGTGTAATAGAAAACCAAAGCTTTCAGAAATAGCATCGTTCCCTAATTCGCCAGAAGCAACAGTTTGTGGTAAGCCGGGCCTGAATTTATCCAACAGGCGTACTCGATTCCCTGGAAAATAGAAGGTTTGAAAATAAATGAAACCCTATCTTTGCCAGAAGTTGCAATATTTTGCCCAACGAATTTTTGCTAGTAAAATCTGACAAACTGTCAAACCAGTAACTATTCTGTGCTGCCAAAGCAAATTAAATGCTAATGTGTAATTTTGTTGATTTCCGTATATGTTTGAAGTGTTGGTATCAACACGTACAAGGAGGCGCAAATTTCATACGTCAATCATATTTGACACTTGCAAACTAGACAGCTGCAGAATACAAAGAGACAAACAATGGAGTGCATAAAGGTGAAAATAAAGGTTGTCATCACTCAAAAGAATTTTTTTTATTTACTAAAAAGGTTATTTAAAAACAAAATTGGATGATTAATTTTATATAATAGTGTATTTCAAAAAAAAAAAAAATCAGTATGGATACTTGCGCCACAGCCTTAGCTGAATTAATGAATTCATCGAGCGAATCAAGCGACGACGGAATGTTGAAAAGATTTTAGCTTAAATAAGTCACGAACAGGTTGCGATTTGTGTATTTGCGGGTGAATATATTTAGCAAAAATATTTCAAAAACACGCAGCACGGCTTTCCATATTTGCATAAATTTTCTTATTATTGAATAAGCAATCTTAAAATTTTCAAATAACGGTGTGACAACAAAGATATTATGTATTAATAATAAATAGTTATTTTATTCTAAATAAAATCTTTATAATTACAATTCTTTAACTTTACAAAACATCAGATGAAAATAAGAAAATCGAACTAAAGCAAAAAGAAGAAAATAAGTTTTTTCTTCAACTGAGAGCATTTTTCTTTTGGAAATTTTTACCAGATTTTGCTTGAAAACTTGTGAAATATATATTCGATAATATTATTGACCAAATTAAAATGGCGCACTCTGTATATATGTTACGTTGGTATATACAAAGATATAAAAGCATAAATATTCGCTAGAAATTTTAAATCTCAAGACACTTTTCGGGCATTGATTTTCTTCTTTTTGCTTTAAATTCTTCGCATTATTTTCCTAATCCCTTAAAATATATTTTTTCTTTATATATTTACGTATGTATGGTATAAATACACTTATACTCGAGCATACATAAATCCTTTGCTACATATTTGACCGAGCTTCTCCTCCTTGCTTCTCCTATCTTGCAGTTTTATGTGATCCCCGAAAGGTTTTTATAAAGAGTTTTTCATGGCAGAATTTCACTTGGACGATTGCTATTGACTGCGAGCACGTTAATGCGTTTTTAAAACACTTTTCCTCTCATGTAAAATTTCACATAAACAGTAGGCATCGAAGCAGGACCAACCAAATGGTAGTCACGCACAGTATGGCATCCTTATTTTATTTACCATAAAAATGTATTCGCATTTTTCACATCATTGCGCAGCGGCAATAAAACAAAATATGCTAATACTTTAGGTATGTATGCGTGCTTTTGCATACCGTTGGCCTCTTAATGAGTTCCTTATTTTAATATTCATAAGTACCTGGGTTAAACATTCGCATTTCCAACCAATTTCACAATTCAGATTTTATTAACTTGACTTAGATTTCTTGGCTTTAGTGGCTGAACGCAAAAGCTGTAAGGTAAAAATGTCTGGCTCATTTAGCAAGGTGTCATATTGAGTTAAAGTGGTTACCTTGTGAGCTGACTCATACGACAATACCCATAGCAACTGTTTCGTGCAATTTTCACAACAACAATTTATGTTGCCCTGCAATACCAGTGATGCTTACATGGGGATCTTAAGCACGGCCTCCTCTAGGCGAGGGTTGGGTTTGGACTCGATGTGAAGGTTTAAAAACCAACTACTGGACCGACTGTGACTGAGTAAATCTGCCAGCTTAATGATTTTTTTAGTAAAATATTGGTAAAAATTTCGGTACATTTGTGAAGGGAAATTAAAAGAAAAATCGATTTGCAAGCATTTCATAATATATATACAGAAAAGGGGTCGTCGTAACCAAGTCTATCAATCGGTAGTGCCCGGGTTCGAAAACCGCAAAAAATAATGAAAATAAAGAAAAATTAAGTAAATGCTTTTTCTAACAGCAATCGCCCCCCAGCAGGCAATGGCCAACCTCTGAGTGTATTTCTGCCATGAAAAAGCTCCTCATAAGAAACCAACTCTGATATAACCATCGGAGGTGGCATAAAGCTGTAGGTTACTTCATTTGTGGAACAACATTTAGGCTCACAAAGCAAATTGGAGGAGGAGGTTGCAACTTAATCAGCTGGACCTCGACCAGTTGAGATAAGGTTGATTAGGGTTGATATTAAGCGCGAAATATATAAAATACATTAAACAATGGCACAACTTCTTTTAGATCTAAAACCTGATTAGCATTCACTCACTAGAAAATGTCTTCCCTCATTGTCTTACTTCTTTCTTTATCATGATCGTGCTTTTGGTATGACCGGTGACCAGAATTTTATTTTATAAAAGTTTAAATAAAAATTTAATTATTATATAAACTTACAATACAACGGAGGCTTTCGCCTTCGCAGAGTATTATAATACTTGTATTAGCACACACTCTATGGAACTATTTTGGAATGTCTGGAGACTAGAAGAAAGTGTAAGCAGAGAGCGAAATTAAAACACCTTACGACCAACTATTAAAGTATGTAGAACTTTCAAAATATTTATTGAAGAGAAAGGGCCATTTAAACTCGTATACCCCAAGAGCTGATAACAGTCCCAGGAAATTTTTGTTGCCCTGCTTATGAAAGAAGCATGCCAGTGGAGACCTGAAACCGTCGAACTCTAAGACATATTCTGAAAACATTTATGCGGTTGTCACTTAGAAAATGAGAGAAATATCAGCTAAAAAGTTCGAAGCATGAAAAGGTTGAGCAAAAATTGTCATACATGGCTACATAGACATTTGAGCTTGAAAGTAGAGTATTGGTTTAGTTCTTCGCAAGAAGCTTGGTTACTTTGACTTTAATTTTGCTTGGCTGCTCACTGGATGTTGTGGGAGTAAGCATTTATGAATGAGCATCGTAACTAATTATAATCAGACTGCAATTAGAGCCCTGAATCCCTTCCCTTTTAATTCTCAACTTACGCTGGATTTTCCTCGGTTTTTAAAAGAGATCGCTAAACAGAAGAGAGCGAACTCGCATGTGTACATGATGAAATGTCCATAAAGAAAAATTGTATCAAAATGGACACATCCGATATCTGTAAATAGTGTGTTAGGGAGTTATGTTTAGCCAAGCTGGTGAAGTTAGTAATAGCTTCTCAAATGCCAAGGCCCACTTGGCTGAAATACAACCGGTAATGAGCATGGCATGTTTACTCCCTTGAAAGGGAAGAGACATCTACTGTGGTCGGAGCTATTGCAGGATACTAACAATTGAGGAAATATACAGAGAGATAGTGCCTTCACTTTGCGAAAATGCTGCAGAAGTGTCAAATACGATGATGATGAAATAACGGCCCCTATTCCCTGGTGCCTGCTATACAGCGTAGAAATAGGATTTCGCATCTGGATGTTTTATTGTTAGGTAGTCCCGGTCTAAAAGCCCAAACAATTTCATCAGTAATACCAGTTCGCTCACCAAGGCGGCCTAGAAATCTAAACTTTGGTACCTATTAAAATGGAGCTGAGCTGTTCTATGTCAAGTAATCCAAGTATTTTGGAGATTGTCCTAAATTTTTCTGAAAATTTGCTTATTTGTAAGCTCAAGAATAATAAGAAGCAAATTAAAAAAAATAGTAAAAAGAAATAAATAATTTTGAAATCAAGAAGAAAAATCACATTATTAAAAGTTTAAAAAAATTGAAACTACAATTTAAAACATGTTGATCAGAAAAATTCCGAATAAAACTTTCGAACCTTTTAGACAAAATTAAAAAAAAAAAATCTGGGTGAACAGTTTTGTAGCCTATTCAGTTATGCTCAGATTTTGTGCGACAATTTAACAATTTCATTTATTTTTTATAAAATTTAAATCCAACAAACACCACATAAGCCAAAGTTTCAAACATTGTAAAAATTTAAATCAAAAAATAATTGTGCCACTCTAAAAAATTAATTAAATTTAATGAAAAATAAATTAATAGTCAAATATTTGCAATATGTCGTGCTGCTATTATTGTGAACACAAAAAGGCAAATAAAATAAAGGCATTTCATAAAAGATAATTTGCTAATTTGGGTGCTTTGTGCATAGTTGTAATACTTTGTCGAGTTTATTAACTGGCGGGAGGCCAATGATAGACATTCAGTCGAGTGAATAAAAAACCCGGACTAAAAAAGCACACAAAACTAAACTGAAGCAGTCATCCGAACCCCATGTAGAGACTGAAGTAAATGGCGTGTGGGGTGAAAGTTAATAAATATCTTACACGCATGTATTGTAAGGCACATACATACATACTCACTACACCTAAACAGTAAATGTTTCTTTTATATGATACTAATTTAGTTACTAACAGCAGCAGCACTTTTTGAAGTGCTCATTAGAGTGTTACACAGCAGGCAAGACTTCTGAAAATGTTTTAGCAGCGAGGAGTTGAGGGTGTGTCAGCAGGGTGAGTTCTGATAGCTTATGCATATATTTTGGAAATTGGAGTGGCTGAGTGGAGCAACCAACGTAAATATAGCAAGAACGGTAGGGTAAATTCGAAGGTGAACGAAATTTGCTATTGAAAGGTGACATTTTTCAAGGAGGATGTAAGATTTGTAGGGGCAAATTTAGCAAACAAATAAGGAATGGAGGTTTGGAAAACGCATGGGCCAATAAAAAGGCTCAGACACAAAGTAAATGTAAATGGATGTCAATTTGAAAGGTTTAAAACAAAAACAAAGAAAGCAAGTTGCTGCAAAAATTTAGAAAATATTGGCTAAGAAGCTGTAGCAAAAATTTCTGCGCGTGTGCACAAGTAATGAATCCATCAGAAATGGCAAGACAACTTTTAAACTGCTATTTAGTAAAAAAAAACTTAAAAAAAAAACTCTCGGAAAATGTTTCAGTTTAGTAATAGCCACGCTTTGCTTGTAAAGAGTGAACCTTATTTCTGCAAATATACTCTTATATGCAGGCAAAGCGTAAAGTTTTATTTTCAGGCTACGTTTTTGAAGCGACTTTTCTGCGGTGCACGCTGCATTAGCCAACAATTTACTGGAGTAATTTTTGAAATTTAACTGACATTGTGATCGGATTTTTTATTATTACTCAGCTGTTATTATTAAAAGTGGTTTGCTATCAAAAAAAAAATAATAATAATAATAATTGAAAGGAAGAGGGTACAAAACGAAAATAACAGATTTTTCGAGCGTGGGAAATAAACCATGTATTTGAGAAAAATTTGAGCTAAAAGCGACTGATGTTTTTTGTGAATTTTTACACGAATGGTATTTCTCTTGAGCAACAGAATTTTGTGACATAATTGTGACCATAAATATAATAAAAAAAATTAGATATTAGTAAAACAATTTTTTGCAGTGATCGGCAGGCTTGGTAATACAGGAGAAGAGGGAAAAAACAAAAAAAAAAAAGAAATTACTTTTCATTAAGTGGCACAATTGACCGGCTCGGCCGCCACTGTACTTAAAGTACGACGTTGCCAAGTGACGTTTCAGACAAAAAAAATTTGTTTGCTGTTTTCTCTTTCCTCATTTTACAGTTTTTCTTTGATAAAGGCGAAAATGCAAGCCAGACCTGTGAAACTGTGAGTGGTGCTTGTGGTCCGATACTGTAAAAGTTAATTACGTGCAATTTGGTTTCGTCGATTCCGTTCAGGAACTTTTGATGATACAGAAAATGTGGAAACTGTTGATAAAATCAGAGAAAAAATCGAGGCTGGCTGTCACACTAGTGGTCGTCGCATCTTCCAGGAGCTAAAGATCGACCATAAAATAGTTTTAAACCATTCATGCAAAAATACTGGATTTATTTACAAATATTTCGCATAGCGAACATAATCTTTTAGCGTTGAAGTGCCGCATCGAAAGCTGTTAATATCAAATTACTAATTTTTTCAAGCCTTAGGCTACCCTTAATCTCCGTTATTAGTATAGGAATATGCGCTCTAGCTTTTCGTGAATGGGTTCAACTTGACATGTAAAGGCTGATGCAGTTCAAAAACTGTATAACTGTCACTATCTCACTGTCACAACTTGCAATTTAGAAAAGTGAATCTCGTTTTATAGCGCCGTTTAATTACTTTCGCTTATGGGACCTAAACAATTGGCAGGAAATGAAAAAAGTTTCACACATTCGAATCTGCAAAATGTAGTTTCTAACAAACTTTGAGTTATTTTTTTTTCCATACTATATTATGAATATGTTTGTCAAAATGATATTTCATAAGTCAATCCATAACTAATGGGGTCAAATGATGCTGCAAAGAACAAATGAATTACATGCGCACATCAATTTTCAAATGCACACCTAGTACGAGTATGTGAAAACTTGAGCTACAGCATACGAAAGATGACTTGAATGCGGTGTAGAGGCTGAAGTAGCAGGATATGCATTGGCGGTGTGATGGTAGCAGGAAAATAAACTTAAGTTAGAGAACAAAAGTGCATTATTATGTGCCAGAAGACACATGTAGAGGCGGAAAGTTAGCATTATGTAACACTTACGCAGTTGCATAAGTGTGTGTAAACACTGTAGATGGTAGGCCCTGAAATTTCTCAAAGAAAAAATGCCAAAAAACTACAAACTAACTTTTACGTGACGGCGCATATGTAAATGTTGGACCAACAAGCTAACTTAGGCAATTCTTCAGCAACTACATATATACACAAGCGCATATTTATTTACTTTACATATGCATTCACACATATGCACTTGCATGTGATGCATGCCCCTTAGGTAGGTGCAGCTGCCGAAAAGGGCAATGTATGCATGTCTTTTGGAAAACATGACACAAAATAACTCAAAACAATAGCAAAAATTACAACAAAACAACTAACAACACTATGTTATATGTGCATTTCTTTGTTTTCAACGTGCCGTCCTTGCCATTGACTTTACATGAGTGTGCGTGGCAATGATAAAGCACCAAGCTGACATAGCCATTAGAAGGCAACAAAGGAACGCACCAAATGTGGCACTGCTTTCTAAGCTCAAAATAGTTGTTGCAGTTGTTGTGTGTTTGGCCGCTTTGCTTAGCCATCCGTCCGTTGAGTGACTGAAATGCAATTTTAATCATAATTCAATTAAAATTTCAGGTAGTTCATGGTCAGTAGCGCATGCGTGTCGACGGTACACAGCCAGGAGAAGGGAAGAAGTGGATTTGTGGCATGCATAGATATGCATATACCGACCCATGCATACATTTTGATGCTTATAATTTGGTTTGCGATTATATTTTGGATGTTTTTGGCTGTCATATGCGTGCTTGCTCTTAAAATTGCATATTAACTAGAAATTGTCTACAAAATTTAGTGGCTGTTTAATTAAATTTGTATTTTCTATTAGTGCCGTATATGCCGGCTTACAGAAGGTATATAGTATATACATAAACACCTTATAACTTGTTTTAGTTCATACACTTAGTACCTGGTTTTGTATTTTATCGTTTTTTTTTTAAGAATTTGAGAATTGAAAATGATAATAAAAGAAGTAATTATTTTTGGAAAATATGTTTTTTTATAATAATCCGGTACATAATTTCATGGCATTCATTTTTTGAATCCGGTATATCTCCGCCGCGACTACGAGTTATCTGGTCCATTCGATCACCCCAATTTTCGACTAAAACTGAATAACAAATCTAAATGAGCCCAATCAGCAAAAATGCAACGTTAGGCTTTAATTCTTGCACGAGCTGTATTTTATAGGCACGTAAGCCAAGATCCTTACGTAAAATTTTTCGCGTGGTCGAAGAACCAAAGCCAACAAGTTGAGAATGACAACAAATCGCCACATCGGCATTTTCTCCAGCACTTCGCTCTATGAACTTCGCGAACAGATTTTTTTCCATAATGTGGAAGCGTTGTTCTGAAGTTAAACAGTTCATGATGACTTGCCAAACCTTCGTCAGCTGAAATGTCAACAAAGTTTGCCATTCTCAGCTGTCAAACCAAATTTGTCGATATTGTTAGTTTTCATGCAGTTAAACAAAGCACCCTATACATTTTGGTAAAAAAGTTAATTTCTTGTTTGGAACCATCAAATTTAATAACATTTCATCCAATATCATGGTGCTAATAGTAAGTAGTAAATGCTACCATATTTAGAACTGAGTTTACCCAAAAAAAAAAAAAAAATAATAATAATGTATTGTGTAATGAAAGTATTTTTGTTATTTATTGAATTTTATATATTTATTTATTTGTCGTTCCAAGCTAGGCATCCAGCTTGGCGAACGATTATTTTCTTTCTTATTTCTTACATACTAAGTACAAGAGTTTTTATAGTAATTTTATCAATGCAAGCCAACAACAACTTTTCGGTGTTTACTTGTGTAATATGATTCTAGCATTCACGCGCCGCGCATAAAATAATTACGTTAGCTATGTTTGCGTTTACTTTCAAGTGTAATGAACCTTTTAAGAAATATGATACTTTATTTAAACGGCACAGCACAGTGAATGCATAAGTGGACAATAAAATGAAAGCCAAAACAAAATGTTTATGAATATTAATGTTAAGGCATATCCGACTTATAATCATACTACAATTGAATAGTGGAAACAATTTTAGTACATACACTTTTAGTATAAACGCTTTTAGTTCAAACAATTTTAGTACTAAAAATTGGAAATTATATTTACTATATTTTACTAAAAATATAATAGTGGAAATATTTTAGGAAAAATCTTTTAGTACCAAAATAGGGATAAATTTTATTGTTGCATACAAAATTTTGTAAAAATAATTTTAGTACAAAATACGCACAATTTTACTAAAAAAATCAGGATATAACATATCCCAAAGTGGGGAAGCATCCGAATCAAACTATAGTGTATCGGATGTTGCAAATTAACATTTTATTTACAGTGAGTTAAAAAAAGTTTTGACACGGTGAGGTTCTAACAATATTGACAATTTTGTTTTGTTAATTTCGTATAAAAACATAGCTCAGTACAGTACAAGCTACATATTCTAATATTTAAAATTTTATACATCACTAAACCACATTTCGCGGCCGCCGTAGCAGAATGGGTTGGTGCGTGACTACCATTCGGAATTCACAGAGAGAACGTAGGTTCAAATCTCGGTGAAACACCAAAATTAAAGAAAAACATTTTTCTAATAGCGGTCGCCCCTTGGCAGGCAATGGTAAACCTCCGAGTGTATTTCTGCCATGAAAAAACTCCTCATAAAAATATCTTCCGTTCGGAGTCGGCTTGAAACTGTAGGTCCACAAATAGGAGGAGGCGCTCGGCCAACCACCCAAAAAGGGTGTACGAGCCAATTATATATATATAAAACACATTTCGTAAAATTAAAAAAAAAAAATTAAAATCCAACGCACATTTTTAAAGTTGCACTTTGGTACGCTTGCAATAAATGGGCTATAAAATTCCGTACCACAACATACTACACATTACTAAGTAAACAGTTCGAATTTCTGATGAAAATTTTATAGTTTTTTTTTTATGTATTTCATACAAAGTTTCCGCTCTCGTAAACGAGGTGTTGCTGCTGATATTATTTTTGAGTTCGCTCGAGTAATATACTAGCTATTTGTAGGTGTATATGTGAGGTCTCGATCGCAGGAGGTGACATTCGTCTGAAGTGTGAAGATACTTTTTTATCTGGCTTTAAAAATTCGTCCCGAAAAAAACAGCATTTGCGGGAAGTTATGTTTCTTTATTATCGTTCAAAGAAAAGCGCAGCTGAAATGTGTCATATATTGACCAATATTTACGGTAATCATGCTCCATCAAATACAACTTCTAAAGAGTGGTTTCGACGCCTCCAAAGTGGTAATTTGAACCCCTGATGGTATATCTAAAGAGTTGGATGTAGGCAGATTAACCAGCGGTAAACGTTTGCATGCGATGAGAATGGTCCAGAAAGCAGGTAACTGGGTGCCACATCAATTGAATGAGAGGGATATAGAGAGATGTTTGGTGACGTGTGAGATGTTTCTAAATCAGCATCGTCATTGAGTGTCGAAAATGTTGGACCCAGCCAGATGAACCAGGTCCATCGACAGCGAAAAAAAGTATTCATGCTCAAAGGTGGGATCAGAAGGGTGTCATCTATAGTGAATTCCTTAAACCAATACTGGCGATCGTTACCGACTGCAGTTGGAGAGCAGTGCACTGCTTGCGAGTGCATAGCAAACTGAGTAAAGATGGAGTAAAGTTATACCTTCCAAGGGCACATACTTCACATAATATCAAGTATTATTTAATTCTTTAAATAATTCGTAACTTTGGCTAGGAAAGGACGGAAACTTATTCCCATATTCAATAATAAAAACTGTATTTTCATACAAAATTAACGAACAAAATTTTGTGAAGACTGTAAAAAAGCACTGAACCCAGACGTTTTGACTATATGTTTGTCATTTTAAGAGAGTTTATTTGAATATCCCAAACGGTTTTGAGATGAAGGCCGAATTGTTGATCAGTGTACCGAATATAAATATATAATCTAAAAGGGGTTAAAAGAGGTGGGTATCAACCAAATTCATCCTGGTGTATCAGCACAGCTATATTTTCCAAAATTTTATGGCAAACATTTGTGTGTTCATGTTCATGTGTTTTATATGCTTCTTTGGTATTTTGCCTTTTTCAGGCAAAACCATCTCATATTTTCCAACCAAAACTATCAGCACACCATTTTACATACAATTTTTCAAGCCCATTTATAACGCAGATGTTTGAATCTTGTACTTTCCAATACAAGAACTTTGCGTCTTCTTTAAAAAAATCAGTAACCTCCAAAACGGTTGCCTCAGTAACCTCCATATTTTGCTCGCCAAAGACTAAAAACTTGGACAGAGTAAATCAAGTTTGAAACAAGACCCTATATTGCAGCCATTTTCAAACTTTTGTTTAAATATTCTTTCAAGCGCAAAGCAAAATATTCAATTCCGATTTCTACTAGCTCAGTAAAATTTTTTTTGATTCAAAACTCGCTCCACTTCAAGTTATCTCGTTACTTACCTTTCCCATAGTTTAACTCAACTTTGCTAGTCTAACAGAAAATGTTACGATAACACTGATAAACTTATCTCTTATGTAAACAATTTTTATACAATGTTATAATAGATTTTTTTTACCACATGAAAAGGCAAAGGAAGCTAGGTGGACCAACCTGACCACATGCAAAATGACATGCAAGTCATGTGTAGAACTAACGACAAAAAACTGACTCAATTCGTACTTAAGCTCTTGCGAAAGGAATGCAGAACTATCATAGGTATGTTAACAGGTCACAATCTATTGGCTGCACATGCGTACAAGATAGGGATTGCTAACACGCACAAATGCAGAAAATGCAGAGAGGATGTTGAGGAACTTTAGAACACCTTCTGTGCGTTTGTCCGGCATTATTAAAAACGCGACTAAGATACCTGGGAGCCCCACTGTTTGAGGGTCTGGAAGACGTCTCAAAAGCGGTGCTCCCAGCCCTACTTAGATTCGCCAAAAGCGCTGACATCCTACATGATGTCTACTTTTGGTATTCATAGAGGTCGGTCTCTATCCGGTATCGCTAGGGACCAAAAGGTCTATGCGTGGCTTATTACCAACCAGGCTAACCTAACCTAACCTATAATAGATTTTTACGTGGTCTTTCATTTTTAGCATAAATATATCTTTTCTGTAATAAGCGATGCAAATAAGTACTCCCACTGTAACAAATACTAAAAAGCCAATACAAAATTACAGATCACTATCATTACACAAAGACACAGGATCTTAACAAGTCTCTTCACTGCATTTGAGCTCTTATTGGAAATACTCTAGAAGAGAGCTATTCATGCCAAGGGATCATAGTATTTTGGACGTTGTCGTCAACTCTTCTAAAAATTTATTTATTTGTAGGCTCAAGCATGGTGAATAAATTTTTAATGGTGTAGCCAATATCAGACCGCTAGCCGCCGCTCAGCGGATGGGCTGACATAGTAGGAGTTATGAGTCTGTTTGTTTAAGAAAAAACTAAGAATGTGATAGTGATACACAAAAAAAAACTTTACACAATATCACTTCGTTGCCGTCTGAACACTAACTGATTGGACGAATGTGTGAATACAAGTGAAGTAATCGTGCAGAATTCGACTGGCGAATCACTTCCGTTACATGGCAGCCGAAGTTTGCCGCGCAATTTGGGTTTTCACCATAGTTATTGGCCAATCTATAATCTAATCTATCATCCTTGTGTTCGAGTATAATGGGAAGTAAACTGAAACAAATTTTGGAAAAACTCATGGCCTTGCGATTTATTCCACGTTCAAAATATTTATATAAAGCTTTTTAAAGTACTTTAAAGTACTTTTCTTTTGGAAAACTTTTAAAGTAATTTTTATTGTGAAAAATTTTATTTTTTATTAACAAATTTTTCGATGGAAATTTTTGATTAAAAAAATTTTCGAAGGAAATTACTATGTTCGAAGGAAATTTTTTTTTGACATTTATGAAAAACACACTGCATTCGCGCAAATTTTTGAAATTTATGTCAAAAGATTTTTGGTTGTGAAAAAATTATTATTTTTGTCTAATCTGTGGAAAATCATTTTTTCTTTTGACATTTGAGAGAAACCTGCATCCCTGACACTGATTTTTTCTTATTGGTTTTTTAATAATTAAAACCGTGCTCAGTTATCGCTGCAAGTTTCATAATGGGATAAACTTTCCGAGTTAAATTCAAATACGTACAGCAAACTAGTGAAAAATAAGGTACATCTACTTATATTTATTAATTTATTCTAAGACTTAAACAAAAATTTAAAAAGTAATAAAAGATATTTCGTTTCACTATACTAAAAACTATTTTAAGGTATCTGTAATCAGTCTATTATTGGTTCCAAAATAAACAAATTAAATTTTTTATTATACTGTATATTGAAATTTTGGTTTCAATGGCCAAACAATTTTTTAACATCTATATCGAAAACCTATCTGCTATTGCTTTATAAAATACTTAAAACAAATGCGCAGTGGATTCTCGGTGCCCATGATCTGTTTGTCAACAAACTAAATTAAAATAAGAAAACTTAGTATTTTAGCAAACAAAATATTTTCTTGTACATATTAAGATGTGTCATGTTCTTACTTGAATTTGTCAATTAATCTAATTACATCTTCATAAATGACTCACTAAAATATTTACTAAAACTGCACATATATTAAGAAAACTATTTGAAAAATTTGTATTAATAATTAAATGATTTAATCCATTCGACATAATAATACATAGTAAAGCGATCTTCCAAAGTACCTGGGTATGTGTATTTGTGTTGTAAAATTTTCTTGTCTTCTAGTCAAATATATCTATATATATTTTTGTTGCATATTTTTCATTGCACTGTGGCCATCATTTTAATAAATATTATTTATTTTTAGAAAAAATGTCATATTGTTTGCAATGCGGTTGCACAAAAGGTTGTATTTTTGTGTTTATTCTTTATTTTTCTTCTGGTCATCGACATTTCGATTTATCTTTTCAGGCACCCGGCGCCAAGCGATTGATATTCACCAAATTTCTCACATTGCAGCATTGCATTTTGGCACTATAAAATTCGAAAGTAAAGTTCATGTGTTTGTTTTTTGTCGATTGTCACATTGCCAAAATATTTAAGTGAAAATGTCCTTCGACTGACTAAGCCTGCTAACCAAATAAAAAGGAATGCATATGCATGGGCTTGTATAGCAACGTCATATAGAACGGCTCGTAGGCTTAGTCAGAATTTAAGAAAATTAAGAAGAGCGAGGTCGAGAAAACCTCCGAGAATTCGGTAACATTAATATATTAGTTATTAGTTGTTAAACCATATAACTACATTTTTGTACAAAAGACCCTCTCATAAACATTTTCCTTTCAAATCTGGCTGAAAAATATTGAGAATACATATTTCGGATTCAGGTTTGCGTTAAAGAACTTAAATGCAGTTAAGAGTTTTGCGCGCAGTGTCAAACATTTTCGACACAATAGAGTTAACTCAAACAGCTGATTTTGTTTGCATAGTAGATTTGCTGACAGAAGCTAGTAGTCATCAATTGTTAGCAAATCTTTCCTGGGCTTGTATGTGTAAGCTGTGATGAGTTGTCTGCAAGTTTTATGTGTTTGATTTCCTTTCTGCGTTTTTTTATTTAATCGCAGTGTTACAGAAAAGTTAAGGAAAAGCGAAAATACTACAAAAAACTTAATTTTCTCTCATTTGCTTAGTAGTTTCAGCTTTACGCTCCAGCGACTACGCCCCAAAGCATATGCCATATCTTGTAAGAACTTGTAAAAGGTCGTCCCTTTAGTCAGGAAATTTGTACTTTGAAACACTTCTGAGAGATTAACTGAGTAACTCTTCCCAGTCAGAAGTTACAAAATTTAGTCCGAAGTCCGAAGTTTTTCTTTTAGCAAGTTCATGAAAAGTGTCAAGCAATTAGTTGTGTTGCATTGACGACAAAAACAGAAGGTGGCATTTGGTTTTGAATTTGTACATTTGTTAAAAAAAAATAAAGTTAAGAAAGAAATAGTTGAAAATGTAAGTAAATATTTTTATTACAAAGGCTTTTTAGAGCACATTCAAATTTTAAAATTTGAATTCTAAATTTAAAAACTCTCGTGTTTTACTTAAAAAGTCAGGTTCGTAATTTCGACGTTGGGCCCCTCGACGATACGCAGATCCGTCAAGGGGAGCACCTCTCAGGGCGGTATACTTTCTCCTCTGCTGTGGATTCTGGCAATGAATCAATTGCTGAAGAGTCTGGAGGAAGAGTCAGCACTCTATACATGCAAAAGAATTGTGGGGGCAAAATGGGGCCTAACCCCAAAAATAATACACTGGCTATACACAGCAGTGGTACGGCCTATCAGGACATACGGTGTCTTAGTCTGGTGGCCAACACTCGAGAAAAGAACAACAGTAAAATGCCCAGAAAGTATTCAAAGAGGTGCTAGTCTCTGCATAAGCGGGGCACCTGAATGTCATGCTGCACTTATTACCGATTGAGGCCTACAGCAAACAGCTGGCAGCGAAATCGGCACTTAGGTTAAGAGAATCTTCTAACTTAACAGAAGGGGTCACGCTAGAATACTAGACGAATACCCCTTCCTACATCAAACGACAGTCTTTTGTAGCTCAGTAGAGTTGCATTTAAACACATCCTTTACCACAACTTTCCGAACGAGAGAAGATTGGGACAATGGGGTAATGGACAATAGAAGCGGAATCAGCATCTATACTGATGGTTCCAAGCTAAATGATCAAGTAGGCGGAGGCTTTTATTATGAATGAAATGAATGCCAAAATCTCATTCCGGTTACCGGATCACTGCAGTCTATTTCAAGCTGAAATATTGTTATCAGGGAAGGCCTGCTAGCCCTAAATAAAAGTGTCCTCACCACAAGAGATATAAACATATATTCAGATAGCCAATTGGCCCTGAAATCTTTAAAATCGCCTAATATTAACTCGAAGACAGTAAAAGAATGTATCGACGTTTTGACAGAACTATCACAGTTCTTTTTAATAAACCTGTTCTGCGTGACGGGTCATAGAGTCATAGAAGGCAACCGCAAAGCAGATGAACTAGCGAGATTGGGCACCACATTACCGATCCAACCAGACAAAGCGAACATAGCTATACCTTTAGCAACTTGTAAGATGCTTATAGATAAACACACTATCAGAGCTGCTAACAGGTCCGTCTCAGTCCGTGACCAGTGCAACTAGTGGAATGACGTGGCCGGAATGGAACAGAGGCCGCACAAGCTGACTGTTGAAACTAGGCAGGAAAAATATGAGAAATCTTCTCGGGGTCCTAAGAGGGCATTGCCTGATTGGCAGGCATGTCAGCAGAGTGGGAGCGCCCTATAACGACTATTGCAGAAGCTGTAACGACATCGAAGATGAAGAGACTATAAAACACTTGCTATGCGGGTGTATGACTCTGGATAGAAGAAGGTTCAGTATTTTAGGAAAAAGTTCCCTGAATAACTGGGCAGAAGTAGCCAATATAAAAGTAACAAGTCTTGTTAGACTTGCCACAGGTTGGTTCAATGAGGACAATGTAGAGTGAGGAGAACAGCCCCGGTGGTATCACAATGGGCCTACAGTAGGCCTAGGTGTGTCAACCAACAACCACTATACCTACCTACCTACCTATTTGAAAAAAAATTATCTACCGTTCTTATGATGCAGAAATGAGTGATTACACCGTGTGACAGTAAAATTTAAGTTCCATATTCATGTGGGACTATAGATGCTATGAAGTAATGCTGCGTACTCAGTTTTCCAATGTCCTATAAAATTGAATTTTTAAAGTACCTTACAATTCCAAAGAACTAAATTTTCAAAAAATGGTTTTAAATACTTATGCTCACTCTATGATTTGAATATGAATATCACACGAGAGGGGATATATCCAGCTATTAAAAAAGTTGTATTTACTTTTCCCCATAACAAATCTAATACAATAATGGCGTTTAAAAAAAACTCCTTAAATATCCTTGAAATTTCCTAAGGAAATGTTTTGAACAAAATATAAATTCGGAGTGATTATATATGTGCATTAATGCATACCTGAGCTTCGTTCTTCCTACCGTTATTACAGAAAAACGTAACAAAATTAGCTGAACTTTTCTACTATGAAATAAAGTATACGTGCTGTATACCTTTCTTTACCTCCGCCTTGAAGTACATAAGAGATTAATATTGCGTAGATAATATCGGAAATTTTCCATCGTACATCAATCTGGATGTAAAACTTGTAATTGTGGAACTATTTTTCTATAGATTTTTTTAGATCGCTCCTTAGAATATCTATATGCCTACTTTATCCAAATATAGTCTAAGGATTATCGGTTGCAATGCATTACTGGCCCCACTCATGCATTTTCCCATTAATCTAGTTTCCTTAATGGGCTCAGCAGTGCTTGCGCTATATATAATTAATGTTATTC
Source organism: Anastrepha fraterculus (assembly GCA_037575425.1). Lineage (NCBI taxonomy): Eukaryota > Metazoa > Arthropoda > Insecta > Diptera > Tephritidae > Anastrepha > Anastrepha fraterculus. Next base: position 84,702 of record JAYXIM010055300.1, on the reverse strand, counting down.
AGGCGATTTTTTTTTTTTTTGCCGGGACAACTAGCGAGTGCAGCACTCAGACATTAATTGAGTCCATTGTACTACACTTGGATTCCCTTTTAATTTTCTTTAAATCTACCCAATCTCCGAAGAAATCTGAGTAGATCTTGTGGTGCCAAGGAGCCAAGGTGGTCGCTTCTTAACACATCAATGCCAAAGACCTCAAACCTGATTCGAGCGAAGGCGGGGCAGACACACAGGAAGTGGTCCGCCGTCTCATCCTCCTCTTCACAAGCTGGGCAGAGTACAGTGTCTGAGATGCCCAACCTTTCCATGTGCTTTGCCCACAGAAAGTGGCCCGTCATCAGTCCAACCAGCCGTCTGCACTCCCCTCTGCTTAATGACAAAAGGGTTTGCGACAGTCGATCGGACATGACAGGTAACATCAGTTTCGTCCATCTGCAGCCTCTCTCAGCCTGCCAAGCTCGCTTGTGGATGGTAGTTACCCATTTGCTAACCGTGGCTGTGATGGCCGCAGAAGGGAGTGGCAAAACGGGCTCTGGGCCAAAGAAGTTGGCCTCAGAACCCATCTTAGCTAAGGAGTCAGAGGTATCGTTACCCGCGATACCCACGTGTTCCGGGACCCATGTTAGCATCAGGCTATTATATCTACCGACATAGTTCAGCCTGGATTTACAGGACTTGACTACCCCTGATGTGGTTGGAGGGCTGTCTAAGGCCATAAGTGCAGCTTGGCTGTCGCTGCAGACACATATAGATCTGCCTCTCCATCGGGTTTCCACAACAAAGTTCATCGCTTCTTGAACTGCATGCACCTCCGCTTGAAACACAGATGCATGCATTCCAAGAGCAAAGCGCAGTTTTGTCCCGCTGGATTCCACGTAGACCCCAGAGCCGGAGCCATGCTCGATCCTGGAGCCATCCGTAAAAATGCGAAAACAGTGTTTGCCGGGTTCGTTTTCTGAGTCTTCCCACAACTGAGCCTCTGGTAGCACTACACTGTATCTCTTTTCAAGTACGACTCTTGATGGCATGGAGTCAAGGGGCATGGAGAGAATCGTTGGATAGATGTCCATGCCTTCTCTGTGTTCCAATGGCGATACGTTTTGCCCATGGAAATCCCATCGATTAACATCGCTATAAAAAGCTTCTACAGAAAATATGCAACTGCCTAACCTGTCTTTTAAGTTGAAACTTTTTTTTAATAATTTTTCACAAATTATTATCGATTTACTATTTTCCTTATTAGAAAGTATTTACCCTATCATTTGAAATCATTCTTCAAAATATGATACGAACGCTTGCGTTATACTAATAGCAATTTTTAATTCTTCAACACATTTCTCCTATTCCTCTGAGTCCGCAAGAATTGAAATTGAAAAGTAAGTGGAAAATTTCCACCTCTGGAAATCTACACAGGCTGTGGCAAGAACTTTCAAATTTCACGCAATATTAGTGAAGAGGCACACAAAAAAAAAAGCAATTATTAAGTCCTACTGTTAATTTGAGTCATACAAGTGCTCTGATTCACAGTTATTCAGAACAGGCGCTTTTAATTCAGCAGGCTTTAAATTTGTTAGCCTTCGTTTTTGCAGGTAAAGTTATCTGAAAATGAAGCTTTTATGCACAGAAATTTGTGCAATTTGTGTTTGAATATTTTTAAGCTTTATTTGTCTCCCTTAGCGGAATTAAATTTGTTTATTACGCCACTGGAACCACTTATTTTAGCAATTTAGTTGATTCTAAATAGATTGCAAGGAGGCTAAACAACAATTCATATATTTATAGGCAGGAAAACACGCAGTAAAAAAGAATGTTTGGCTTGCAGCAATGCAGCAATGCCGTATAACCTTGAAATGATAGCTGAGTTTTTGTGAGAAGTTTTTTCATGGAAAGGGAAGAACATTAAGAAGTTTTTTGTGGGCAGCCAAACGACAATCATTTTCAGAAGAAACTATTTTTTTATTACTTTAATGGCTTGTACTACAATTCTAATCTTTTATGCTTGAGCAGTTAGTATCGAACTCACGATACTCACATTAATAACCGATATGCTGCGCACTGGCCAATTTTGCTACGACGGCCACGTTAAGCATACACAAATTTGTAATATTTGAAATATTTTTGACCTTCTGCCATATATTTGTGTTCACATACATATACGCCTAAGTGTATGTGCATACAAATACAACAATGCCACAAAAGTGGTCAGTAGACTAGCCAAATATGAATCACATTCAGTAATGCAACATAGTAGGCGTTCGTTTATCATATAATGCTGAAGAGCGTATAGGCATAGCACTTAGCAGTCTAAATAAATAGTTTCATGAGTAATTATGTTAGTATGCAATGATAAATGTGCATTCTTCTAAACTTGTGCTTGCTCATACATTTGGTCTGTGTGCGCCCGTTCTGATCTATCAGTAAATATGTGGAGGCCAAGAATGTTATATGAAATTTTTAGCAGAAATGTTACAATGAAAAAAAGTTTGTGAAGAAAAGTTTTAATGCTTCTACTGTGCAGAAGTAGAAAAATTTATGTCATGCTTTTTTCCGAAAATGTTCCTAGCGCTTGCAATTGAATAATATAAAATTATTGTAGTAAATAAAAATTAGCAAAAGCAATGTCACATACTCTTTCATTCTAGTAAGTATGAAAGTAATAAGCTTTCAAAAGGCTAGTTTGTTCTTCTCATTACTTCGAGAAATTGCTTCATGGGAAATAAAAAAAAATTTTGATTACGTTTCGTGCTAATTGGCAGATACACCCGTATTAATTAATCTCGACGCGGGCATTTCATTAAAAAAATATATATTATTGTTATTATTACTATTACTATTCATAATACAAATATGTAATATTGCACTGACAGCCTAATAAGACCCACGGCGCTTTCCCACATAATTACTCTGAGCATGGGAATGATGATTCCACTTAAAATCGTTTCTATATTTGCCTAAGTAATTTGTGGAGATATATTTCTTTTAAAACAAATTTTTTTTTATTTTGATTTTTTTATTGCAAGCTATATACATACATTAAGCAATATTTATAGAAAATTTTAATTAACAGCTAGAGAATTTCAATCCTTTATGGGCTGCATCCAGTGGTACAACCCATTTCAGTTTTTCCCACTAGAAGAGGAAATTTGTGGTGGATTAAGGAGTTAGAGTGAGCTTCGAGCCTGAGATTGTGGGATCTTGCATATTTCTCTATTTCTTGCGCAACAGTGGATATTTGGCGGCCACGGTGTATTTGCGAGTTTGTAATATAGTAGGGTGAATTGTGATCATTCCTAATGTTTCTGACTGAAATCGTTGTAAAACTTTGATACTGGGGTTTGCGGCAGTGCCCCAAAGTGGAAACCATGTGCCAACATGGGTTTTAGAACTGCTGAGTATAACAGCAATTTGCTTTCGACAGAAACTTGGGCATATCGATTTTCCGCAGGTATATACCTTTTTTTCAATTTCAAACGCGTATTAACAAAAAATGGTTAAAAATTTAATTTTCAAAATAATAGCCATCGCTAGCGACACATTTTTCCCATCTCTCAGGCAATTTATGGATGCCGCGCCAAAAAAATTGGCCGTCTTTAGCCGCAAACCAATCATCGAGCCATTTTTTGCCTTCTTCGTGAGAATTGAAGCGCTGCTCGGAAAGTGCGTGGCCCATCGATGCAAGCAACTGATAATCGGAAGGCGCCAAGTCTGGTGAGTAAGCCGCATGCACCAGCGGTTCGCAATCGTACGTCTCCACCAATTCCCAGGTCGCTCTTGTTCGATTTGGCGGTGCATTGTCATCAAGTCGGCTCATGCGGCACTCATCTTCCGACCTTTAAAATCATGCCCATGTCTTTCAAACGTTTGGAAATGGGTTTTTGGGTCATTCCCAACTGCTCTGCTATTGTTTCTTGCGTTTGACCATCACCTTCATCCAATAATGATTGCAATTCGGCGTCCTCAAACTTTTTCAATGGCCGGCCACGGTTCTCGTTCTCCACGCTAAAATCACCACTTCGGAATTGTTCAAACCACCTGAAGTACTGTGCTCTACTTAGAGCATGCCCACCATAAGCTTCTATAAGCATTTGATGAGCTTGAGAAGCGTTTTGCTTCAATTGATAACAGAAAATCAACAATGAGCGACAAAAATGCATTGTTGTATGAAACGTAACAAAGAATGAACTGAATATTGTTGACAGATGACAGACGAAAAAAACAAGACATTTGGGAAGGTTTAAAAACATTTCTAGCGACATATATGGTGTAATAGCTGAACGTCTCATTTCATAAGTATATACCTGGTAAACCCTGTGAAGGTCTCTGATTTTAATACCAAGTGCTTTTCTTTTTGAGAATATATATGTTTTCTACGTTAGTTTTCTGTCAAAATGCATTCCTAGATATTTGGAATTTCGATATCGTTGAGTTTGAAGGGTGGGCAAGTGTCTCGCTTAAGAGTGAATGTGACTTGTACCAATTTAGTTTCATTGGACTTTATTCTTATTTTTGAAGTAAAGAAGAAGCTGCTTGCGGAAAAGTGTCACTTGCTATAGGGTATATAGGGTAAGACATATGTGTAGAGTAGGCACAATACTACAATACAAACTAAAACCTATAATTGGGCTTATTATGAAAACGAGCGTTCAAATCAAGATGCATATCGCGCACTTCAGTGATGAGGCACATTTTCACCTCAGTGGACTCGTCAATAAGCAGAATTTCCGCATTCGGGCGAATGATAATCCAAAAGTGATTGCCGAAAAACCAAAGCCCCCACAAAGAGTGACTTTTTGGTGCGGTTTATGGGCCGGCGGCATCATTGGGCCGTATTTTTTCCAAAATGAGGCCGGTCAGGCAGCTATTGTGAATAGTGTTCGCTATCGTAAGATGAGAACGAACTTTTTATGGCTCGAATTGGAAGATATGGATGTGGACGATATGTGGTTTCAACAGGATGGTGCCACTTGTCACACAGCTAACGAAACAATGGCTCTTTTGCGCGAAAAATTTGATGGCCGAATAAACTCACGTCGCGGCGTTGTCAATTGGCCGCCAAGATCATGTGATTTGACTCCGTTGGACTTCTTTCTTTGCGGTTATTTGAAAAAAAGGTGCACGTCGATAAGCCAGCAACAATTTAAGAGCTAAAGGATGAGATTATTCGGCACATTAACGGCATAGAACCTCAATTATGCCTCAGTGTTATCGAACATTTGGACCATCGGATGGAGGTGTGCCGCCGAGGCCGCGGCGGCTATTTGGCCAATATTTGATTCCACACGTAATTGATTCATACCAATATTATCATAATAAAGAAAAATGACAAAAATTTCTTAAAAAATTGTGTTTTATTCAAAATCAACACCGGCCCTTAAAACTTAACCACCCTTTAAAACTATTATTTATGAGATATTTAATCCATAAGTGTCTTTATAAAACTGTAATCACATTAAGATAAATTAAGTGAACCCATAGCCCATTCTCATGCCGCATGGCGAACGTGTCCTTATCTCTTCTGAAATCAGTGTGTACTTTTCAAATATTTTAGAAGATCCATGATTTCCGCAGTGTCCATTAAAAAAGTTTCTACCTAAAATGGTACATCTACGTCTGGATAAAGCAGTCGCATGGCATAGGAGGTGCAAGATTATCTCTTCCACTTCCCTATCTAGACAGTTTCTGCGAAAGACATGTGTTTGCATACCTACCTTCTGGGCATGTACCCCGTTATAACGGAAATCAGTGTGCATAGATTTTTCTTATTTTGACTTAGAGGAGGTTCTTTGCGTTTAGCATTCAGAGTCTGTGTACTTATCAGTCAGCTTGGTGTCAAGTCTCGCTAATTCTTTTAGGTGAAATAACAGAGCCATCTCGTTAAGAGATGTGAATTAATTCACGATTACCTACGAGGTTGTTGACTGCTTGTGAAGGATTTTATCGCCGCCTGTCTATCAGTGAATATGTAGATATCGCTTGCTGGTATTGTGATTTTTTAATTAATTAACATATAATATATATTTTTTTATTTATAAATCTATCAAAATATCACCTAAAAATATTCATATGTATAAGACTATCACTTTATTAAAACTATTTAAAAATGAAATAAAATACTGAGATCCGTGCAGAGATCCTAATTTTATATAGACTTTTAGTATTAAATATTTAAGTGATATTAGTTTAAATTAGTTAAGAAAAAAAAAACAAATACAAACAATATTTCTTGCGGCACGGTTTCACATTCCTACGGCAAATATGAAAGGTGTCTAGCAAAACGCGTTGCTAGGTGTTATTAACTCATCTAGACAAATAAACGGCACACTTATTGAGTAGCTTACTAAGCAAATTGGGTCAAAAACAGTAAACTTTTGGCGCTTCATTCTATGAATATGAACAGTAATTTCTTCAAGGGTAACTGGAGTAATATAGATATCATAGTCACGCGAACTTGTATTGGTATATAGTTACAAAAAATATTTAACTAATGAAGTTTCACTTCGTATCGGTTAATTGCCTTCAAATAACGCAACATACACCTGCATATACGCTTCTTACTTCTTTTCCATTCACATAAAAGTCCAATTAATTTTGCTTTCATACCCAATTAATAAGGTTATTTTATAATTTACATAGATAGTAAAAATGCAGCCAAGTGAAAAGTGAACAAAAATATAATAATAGTTTAAGAAATTACATAGTGAACTCACTTTGTGTAAGCCAAAAGAGGAAAGACACCTAATATTACACTGTGTGGCGAAATAAATACAACTTTTTGCCATGATTGAACATGTTATAAGCTTAATCAGGTAGAAAAAACTGCATACTCCGATTCTTGAATTGCGTTCCCAAAATCTTGACCAATATAGAAATGGGAAATATACATACAGTACAAAAAAAAAACTATAGCACAGGACAAATTATTATTATTGACAAGTTTTGGTAGTTTGTTTATTTGTCATACAAATTCAATAGTTTTTTTAATGAAAATATAGCTCATTCTCTTACAAAAACCGCATAAATCTAAGTTTCAAGCTGTAGAGATGTAAACATTTTTTTTTAAATCTCACTTTTTAGTCAACATATTTCTAAAAATCAAAATTTGTAATACTTATTTTTTAGAAAAATTTGAAATGTGCGATTTTATTGCTGACTGAATTTTGTGCTGGTTCCAAAAATTGCGTTAATTTTTGAATCTCGTTTGTTTTTTGCTGGCGATCTTGTGCATTTTCGCCATATGTCAAATGCATATTTTTTATATAGAGAAACGCCCAACAGCTTTTTCGGGAAAAAATTGTAAAATTGCAAGATTCTTCTAACATGCATTTTATTATGCTAAAATTTAGTAAGCTATAAAACTGCGTAATAAAAATCTTTCAAGAAATTCTAAAGAAAGACCGTGGAATGGGCGAAAATTTTTTTTTTAATTTTTATTTTCATAAAAAATTGTTCGTTTTTGCAAATTTTTGTATACAATTTTAAAATTTATATGATTTTTGTTAAACAATGATTTGAATGAATGAATAATTGAATTTTGTCAAAACTTATCAAAATATTGATGTTCCATCGTGTCTATATTTACATATATGTATATTTGAATATGATGTATAGCTCGAGTGAAGTGTATTTTCATTGCCACACAGTGTTATTGAAAAAAATAAGGCACATAACAAGAATATGGCACAACCATGCTACTCTTAGGTTTCACTATACTATTAACAATGCCAGAAGCTCAGAAAGCCACTGTCTGCAAACAAAGGAAACGTAAAATGAATGCAAAATACTTAGCGCTACCCCTTGAAGATAAAAGAGAATATTGCAATTAAAGTGCTTAATGAAATGGAGTATGCACATGTATATGTGCATGTATGTCTGTTAGTTCGTATGCATATGAGTGGTTAATTTAGACTTGTAATAGAATTGTGGGGCCACAAACCTTTGGACTGCAAATGACTGCCTTCGTCGATGCTATTTAATGTTGCTGGTTGTTGTTAGCTTTCTTGTATTACTATTGTTTTTGTTGTAATTATTGTGGCTTGAGCAGTTTGCTGAAGCCACTAAAATATGTTGACGTACGACGTAATTATCCTTTCACATTCACAACGTTGAGTTTCTTATACAAAGACGTGTGTGGCGAAGATAGACGCGGGGAAATGAGTTTAATTGTGTTTTATGGGCATATATGTATGAGAGTATTTGTAATGCGACGGGATAGCACAATGAACTTTTCTGAAGCCACACAAACAAAGCGAACAGAAAAAAAAAATATCGTACACAAATTTTGTTTTTATATGGTTCAACGTGGCGTATGCGTAATGCCCACTTTTATGTAGTCTACTTTGGAGGGAAGCTCAACGCTGGTTGTGGTTATGTATGAATGAGCGTATAATACATATGCATGGAAGTGCAAACCAACTGTTGCATGCGATTTACGTTTGAAGCCAAATTTGCTAAATTTATAATAAATTTTGCTGCACTGAAATTAAGAAACAGGAAACAAATTTAATTCAATTATAAATTATTGATACCGAGTTTTGGAAGTTTTGACGTTTTAATGGCTTTATTTCGAAGGATGATTTTTTTTAACTAAAATTATTTTTATTTTTATTTTTACCTATTGGATGTAAAACTTCTCGTGTGGGTCATAACTTTAACGTACTTTTACTTTGGTTTCTTTCTTTCTTTCTACGAATTTTTCGTAGCACTTTGTCCAGCTCGTTGTCAAAAAAGAGTCCTAATCGCTTACTTTTTTATTTAACAACAATAATAAATGAATAAAGGTATAGGAAGAAAAATAACATGCAACAAACGCGCTAACTAAGTATGTAAACAAGGACTGCATTCATTACGAGAATTAAATAGTGACTTTTTTGTTTCAATGACGAAAGAGATAATTTTTAGAAATCACCTACAAAACAGCCAGTTACTTCTTGCATGGGATTAACATATGACCACCACAGATATAACTTCGTACGATAGAAATCTCCTTTTTTGGAAATTCAGGAAAAATTGCATATGCAGAAGAAACAATATATTCGACTATTCTCATTTCGTTTTTTTAAGTAAACAATAGTTGAGTATATTTTATTTCATTTCAATTTTTTTTTAAGAAGATTGAAATTTTAAAAAGATTGAAACAAATAATAGTCTGGCATTTAAATATCATAGACTGCTTTAAAGAACTATAATTCTACCATTTACTGATAAGTTTTTGAATTATTTATTTTTCATTTAAATTTAAAGATTTTTTTATGAAAATAAGGTGCGTTTTCCAACAAAAGCCATGTAAGTCCAAGTATCAATTTTTTCAAAATTAAAAAAAAAATTCCCAAATTTTTCATAAATCATTTTACACGCTTATTCTGAATTTTAGAATCATTTCGGATATGCAGTTTTATAGTCTATTGAATTTTCGTATAATAAATTCGCGTTTGAAGTGCCCCAAAAATTGTGCAGATGTTTGATAATTTTTTTGCCAGCGGCGTTGAGTTTTTCCTTCCAAATAAAAAAAAAGTCGCGCACTCGTTAAATGGAGAAAAAGCAAAAAACCGCCCGCAAATGAAAAATTGCACTTTGTTATCCTAAAATTCAATGAGCTATAAAACTGTAAACGTGAAATTTGTCTAAATAGAATAAAGAATGAAAAACTGCACACGTAAAAATTTTATAGATGCTGCTGTTAAAAAGTGTGAAATTGATGAAAATTTGTTGAGTTACATTGAAATTTGCACAAAATTGGAAGCTTGGATTTATGCGATTTTAAATTGTATTGCTTGTTTTAATCTAACCAATTTTTAGCAGCAGAGTTCATACCAAATCGTCTGGTCTACGGTAGCAACTAATAGTCTAAAATTTAAAAAGCTTCAACTTTCTTCTTTGTACATTATGGTATTATATGGTTGGTTTTCCACCGCAAGCTAAGACGATATTCACAAGTACCTTTCTGCTCAAAATATGAATTATTGACATAACTTCGTAAAGAAGTGGCAGAACTGGGTAAGCCTTTTGATCTCGGTTCACATTCGAGAATGTGTAGCGCCATATATGAAGAAGAATTGATTTAGAAAATTTCTTAATTACTTTGTGTTAAAGCATAGCTTCGCAAATGAAAATTCAATGCAAAAAAAATCTTCACATGCGACATCCAACCTTCGTTCTTCGTTTTGTACCGAGCCTTTATCAAATAGTTTACAACTATTTGGTGATACATATAATATTTAATTCCGTAGCAAGGTTCGGTTAGGCTAGGTTGTAGCGGTTGCCCAATATGGGATACATCAGACTTATGGCTGGTTGTGATGCCTCACAAGAAACTTCTCCTGATCTATTCTAAAACAAATATGCCCCGATCAATCCTTGCCACAGTTATCTACGCAGAATTGCGAATCTTCGCCTGTATAGAGCAGGACAGTGGCACAGAAGGTGGTTGTGCTTTTGTAAACTACTTTTTTATTTTCTTTACTTTTTACTTTCTGCATCTACAGTTTAGGTTCCCTAATGATTTACGTACAGTATGTCAAAAATGTTTTGGAGCAGTGATTTTTTTACAAAATGCGCATTGTCTTTCAAGGCAATGTTTTTCGTTGGTTTTGAAACTTACATATTACAAAAGCAACATATGTTTTCTTTTGCTAATGGTCATGCACATATTCCTCCATACACTACATGAACGCTTGAAGTGAAGAAAATGCAGAGACCGTCGGGGGAAAAATTATTAAAAATAAGAGGGAATTTTTAGCAACTGGAAGCTTCATTTTTGTGAAACTAGTGGTAAAATTGTATGCCAGAAAAAAAATTAATAAATTACGAGTCATGAAATTGTCATGACAATTTGACGATTTTTTATAATTTTGGGAAAAGTTTAAACTTTGATTTATAGGACTTTTATTATACTAAAAACTATATTTTCACGCAAAATTAACGAAAAAAATGAGGTCTGAAGAACATTGCCAATATGTCGAAAAAATAAAAAAATTCTGTCCATTCTCTTTTGACTGACTTTATATGAATAGATTTTTTTAAATTAATTTGTTATTATATTATTGGGAGCCCAGCTATCACAAATTTAAAAAAACTGTTATCCCCGTTCAATTATTTTAATTTTACAATAATCGTAACATTTCTTTGATTTGTTTAACTTTTTTGCGTCTTTCAAATAATTTTTTCTTAAATTTACTTAAATAATTTTTTCTTGATAAATTTATCTTTTTCTTCATTTGATTTCATCATTTATTCTTCCTAAAGTCATTTTTCCTCCTAATGTAATTTTTCCTCCTAACGCCATTTTTTATGTCTAGTTCTTATTCGTTTCTGGGAAGTAGATATAAAAGTCTAGCAAGCAACAAATTTACGAGCACAGAAATTTATTGCAATAAATCACCTTAAATTGGACACTAATTGAAGGTTTGCAACTTTCTTACGTAGTATAAATGTCGAACATATTTTTTAAATTCATCAATTGATCACCTATATTGTAGGCATTTCTCATTTTTCGCTACTTTACGCAGGTCTCCACTATTTGCTCCACCCGACCCTTGTGTAATGTGTCCCACCCATCTGCTATTGCAAACAATTTAGTTTCTATTAATTTGCACTAAATTTGTCGGCTTTTGTTTTTATTGAATTCACAAACACTTACTTTTCGATTCACGTACACTCTTCGTTACACTTGTACGCGCAAAAAAGTTTACCACATTTCACAACTATTTTTCATGCCCTACACTAGTTTTTAGCATTTACTGCATTCTCACTATTTGGTTGCAAATATTTGTTTTTTTTCAGTTTTTGAATTTACTGCAAATCCGCAAATGGCGTACCGGCGAAAACGATTACCAATCAACTCACGTACGTAAAATATAAACCGTTAACGGCCACAACAAACGTCCGTTGAGTGCCGCACAATTTCCGTTTTCCGTTTCAATATTTCACCGTAGGTTTTTTCGTATTGTTGCATTTGTTGTCGATTTTCTACTGCGTGTGCTTTTTTTACGTGAATACCTTAAATAAATTCTTAAAATAATAACTTTCGAAAATAGAGACCAATGGTCTAATTTTTTATATCCATACATATATGTATTTTTTGTTGTTGTTATATTTGCTCAATTTCGCTTTTTTGCCTCTTCTCAATATTCACAAATTAAAATTAGAATAGATTGTGAATTGGAGTATACACATTTCAATATTACCACCGCGGCGTTTGCCTTTCACTAGAATATTTGTATTTGCCGAGCTCTTCGATTGTCGTCTTAACGCGTTGTTTGTCGGCTATCAACTAAATTTTCCGAACTGAATTTTCCTTTAGCACAAAGCAGCTGCTTTTGCTTTTCCTCACTGCTGCAGTCGCTGTCGCAGCTCACGTTTTCTGCGGCAGTCTGGCATAGCCGGCATTACATGTCTGTGTGTGGGTGTGAGTGAGTTTATGTGCGTGCTCTTCGTTGCCTGTTTGTTTCAATACCTAGGATTTGTGCAGTCGAGTGCAATGGGATAGTATCAAAAATTAAATCCCGCGAATGCTCGCCCTCGAGTGCCCAACTTGAAGTGGCAGCCGAGGGTGCTTTTCTTGGCTGTGATTGCGTATTGTCGTCTCTACCTCTCCTCCGCTCTACACTTCACTCATATACCGATACATCTTGCATTGCATTTATATATATTTTTCTGAATGGTTTTTGTTCTTTTTTTCTTAGTGTTTTTTATTTACTTATTATTTTCTTCATGCATTCACCGCAATCTACATGTTTTTGTTATTTTTAATTTTTATTTTTATTGCAGTGCACCTAAGCGTCACTGGGCAGTATTTTCTGCATAAAGCAGCTGCGACGCTGACAGCACACGCTCACGAGGCCAATGTCCGCTCGACACGAACTCCTTTTCGTAGTGGCAGCGTCGTAGCAACTTTTTGGGTAATTGCCAACATTCATTCGCTCTCAGCACAAAAGCTTCACTGAGCAAATAAAACAAGAGCAGAAGGCCAGCGGCGTCATGAAGGTTTTAGATGGCCTATGTAGGGCGCTAAATTTATGGAAAGAAAACCTAAGGCCCTCGCCTCATTTGGTGTTGTTTGGGTGTTTCTTTAAAAGCGTGTAAAGCGGAAACGAAAAAGCGTTTTATACGCTTTTAAAGAAACACCCAAAAAACACCATTTCAAATGAGTTGAAGGTCTTAATGAATTTTCAGTGCTTGGGAAAAAATAAATATTCAAGAAATATTCTTTCAGACATAGTATGTACGTCATTGGGGAACACATAATAAAGAAAAGAATATGTCGTGAAGAGATGGAATAGGACAAGATAGAAGGTATAAAGGTAGATAAGGTATACGATATATAGTAAATAGAGTGTCCTCGAGATATTAGAAATTTGTATAAGTAATTTACCTTGTTCTTTTCAACTACAAAAACTGAATGTCAAAAAAAAAAAATATATATACTATATATGGACTCAGCTGCGGTATTTTGATTTGTCTGTAATCAAGTGTTTGGATTTGGTTTTTTGTCTGTAATCAAGTGGAAACACATCAACTTTGTCATATGTAAATCGTTCTAACTTCCCATATTCGTGTACTTTGAAACTGCCGTACACATCTTTCGTCCACTCCATGCTATTTTAGAGCTCTGGTAAAAAAATTTCGATTGATAGAGTCGAGCGTGTTGAAAACGTCATCTTTAAGTTGCTTAGCTCGCTAAAATCTTCTAATGCCATCCTTTGCTATAAATACCGTATACTTTTAATTTACCTAAGGTCCCTTCAAAATAAAAGGACTATTCTCTCTATGGGTTCTGTGATTTTCGTGATAAATTGTGGTTTTCATGCCTCTCACTACTGATAGTTCATGCTATTTAGTTAGTTATTCTAACCAGGACTCTTCGTTCCTGTCATCCCTTGTTGGTATATGAAGAACTTCACTATAGTTTGCAAAGAATGCCTTTACTTCGAACACAATTCTAGCACTATTCTATTTTTCTCTTTTATCCTCTTTTATAATAAGTAGCCGTTCAGTCAATAGTTAAATGGTGTTTCTCAATAAATAAATTATTGTAAAAAATAAATTTATCATGCCAATAAAAACATTTTCATTCTCACAGAACTCTGTCAAACACTCCAGCCGATATCCAGCCATTAAGTTCAAGCTGAAGAAAATTAATTAATACGTTTTGAGTAGTAGTAGCTGGTTTTACTCACGAGCATTATAGCTTTGAAAATAGTTAAATAAAATAGCGAAGTCTGACTCCAGTCCTGCCATAGTTTTATAAACAAAAAGTTTATTTTTGTCACACAATTCAGAAAGTTAAATACTTTAAGGACGCTTCAAAGTTGGAATAGGTTTTCACTTCCTTTAAAGTCCTTAAGAGTAACGTTAGTTGACAGAGGGAAGAAGAGCCCTTTTTTTATAATATTTAGTTATACTAGGTTAAACAATTTTTATAAATTTTTTTTAACTGCTAAGATACTTTACACTCTACTAAAACAAAATTGTTTCGTTTTCACACATACGGCCAGTGCGCCACTTTACTTCCGTCCGCCATTGAACCGTCCGTTAGCATACTTGTTTTTCTTTCTTACACTTACTCAGCATTTACAATTCTGTAGAACAACAAAAATCGGGTCATATTGGTGGCATTATTAAGGTACTGTTCGTAGTAAGTTTGGAGTTGCCGCTCTCTCAGTTGCCCTCATTCGTTCGCACTCACCTACTCTCAATTTTCCAAAGTGACATCACAGAAAAGCTCATCTCACCACTATTTCAAAAGAGATGGCTTATCACACATACATGCTTGTATATGTGTATATACGCTTCTATACTTCTGGACATACCTATTTTTATACAACTATAAACATATGTTTGTTGTATATGTAAGTATATATTTCAACAACACTCGATAGCTCTGTGTGTTTGAAGAATTTCCACTTTGGTTTTGTTTTTGATGTTATTGCATTTGGCGCTGATTTACACATTTTTTCCATCTATGTTTGGTTGTATGTGAAACAATGACGTCGTTACTTGTTTTTGATCCACTTTCTTCTGCCCGGCATTCTTTCAAATGTCAACATATCCTACATGCATACATACAATAGCTTGCTCTAGCCCTTGTTGGGTTGTTGTTCTTCGTTTGCTTGCGTTGGCATTCCCCTGCAGCGCCACGTTAGTGCCGTTTACGCACTTGAAGGCATTTGTAAGTTTTGCACCTGCAGCTGTTTTTCTTTGCAAGCCCAGTGTGTGTGAGTGCAGTGTGTTTTTGGTGTTGTTGAGGCCCTAATAAATATTTACATTTTGTATAATTTTCTTAACATATTCAAAATATTCTTAAACCGCCCACATTTTTACTCATTACGAAAGTACTTGTAAAATTAGTGATTTTGTTCATTTTAATAGGTGCGAGATATATCGGCGGTGGCTTCTAAGGATGTGAAATATTTTCGGCAGGGTTAGAATCAGCGGCCGCCGTAGCCGAATGGGTTAGTGCGTGACTACCATTCGAAATTCACAGAGAGAACGTAGGCTCGAATCTGGGTGAAACACTAAAAATTAAAAAACACATTTTTCTAATAGCGGTCGCCCCTCGGCAGGCAATGGCAAACCTCCGAGTGTATTTCTGCCATGAAAAAGCTCCTCAAAAAAATATCTGCCGTTCGGAGTCGGCTTGAAACTGTAGGTCCCTCCATTTGTGGAACAACATCAAGACGCACGCCACAAATAGGAGGAGGAGCTCGCCCAAATACCCAAAAAGAGTGTACGCGCCAATCATATGCACATATATAGCATCGCTCTGCCTGTTAAACTATGCACCTATTTGAGGTGAAATAAAACTGCTACAAAAACTAACTATAAAAACTAATGGTATTTTTCAGCTACTGCTAACTTGCACTTTATTATAGTAAAATAAGAAAAAAACAACTGGATCCCAAAAATCTGTTTAAGAGAAATTCTAACTAAAAATCGTGGAATTGTGATGTAAAATTTCTAGAATTTTTCTAATCTTCTTTGAGTCTTAAAATCGGATTTATAAGATTTTTTTTCATTTATTTATTTATTTAAGCCTATCATTACAAGAACCTTACAGATTAGATACTTATTTAAAAGTAATTCTAACATTCTAGAACAAAAGAGAGCTGCTATGAACTGTGGGACGCAATTCACGAATGGAAAGGAAATCTTTTCATAGCAAAACTATAGGCGATTTGGCTCTTGATACTACTTCACTCAGCAATAGCCTTCGTAATAGAAGCAAAATTATAGTAATATGATGTAGCTGTTTTGGCGTGAAATGGATAGTAAAATCGTAAAGTTTTGTGAGGAGCATTGTGGCCAATCTATTCAAGGAATTCGGGACAGTACCACAAATAACATCGAATACTGAAATGTTCGTGTATTGACAAGGAACACCAGATTTTTTAGCATGCACCGAGTACTGTGGGGTGGTAGTGGATCAGAGAAATGAAGAGGTTGCAGAGAGAATCTATATCAAAACAAAAAATAATGAGCCTTCAAAAAAAAAAAAAAAAAATATGTCAAACTGGTTAAAATGGTAATACGCTATTTTTTTTTATTGCGGTCCATATGTATGGCATAGGTGTAGGGTGAGGTGCGGAGATGTGCCACACGTTTTTCGTTGCACAAGGAATACCTTTATCTTGGTAAAAGTCAGGTAAAACATGCAGCGATAACTACAGAGATTCCTTAAGGAGAATCTAATAAAATGTTTTTAAAATATTCAATAGTGATGGAAAAATTAGTTTTGTGCTGGAATTTAAGTTCGAAAAAGCAAATTTGTTAAAAATATATTTTTTTATTTGATTCCTTATGACAAAGATGGGCAAGTTTTCAAAAATAAATTCAAAAATTTATCAAAATATGGTAGTTTCATTTTACTTCTTATCTGAAATTGAACTGGAAATATTTCACCTAATCTATTCCTATTCCGAAACGATTTCTATCTTTTGGCTAATTCAGCCAGTCGTTCCAACGAGACTATGATTAGAATATTAGGTTTTCGATAAACTGGTCCTCCATAAATTTTAAGTACACACATCCAGGTAAGAATAAGAATATGGCGCCGAGGCTGCATCCCAGACGCGTGGCTTGTAGGGCTGGTAAGAAAACAAATTGAATTGTAAAAACTACCGTGGAATCACACTCCGAAACATCACATATAAAATCTTCTCTCCAATCCTCGCTTCTCGGCTTTCTGCGGAACAAGAAAAAATACCACGGCTGCTTTCACCCAAATCGATCAACAATATACCAAGTCTTTATGCTTAAGCAAAATCTTGAAATATGCTATGAATGCAACGTAGACGTGCACATTCTGTTCCTTGATTTCAAGTTCGCTTTTGACAGTTTTCTCCGAGACAAAATCCCTGAAGCGCTTCCCGATTTGGGTGTCAGCGGAAAACACATTCAGTTGGTAATTGCAACTCTGACAAGTAGTAGTACAGCAAACAGTGTCAAAGCTGTTTTGAAAAAAGACGACTCTGAAGGCAAAACTAAATATCTGAAGATCTCGCGCAGCGAAGAGCGAAGAAATTCTGAAAAATCGAAGTAGGGACATTTACCTTTGAGGGAGTTCAATACTTCAAATATTTGCGAGTGTAAATTAAAAATGACAACAGTTGTCACGACGCGATACAAGACAGAATATTGGCAGCAAACAAAGCATATTACGCCCACATAAAATAGCTGAAGTCTAAACTTCTAACATGTGAATGTAAACTTCGTCTCTACCAGTCAATAATACTGCCGTTGCTGTCGCACGGCTGCGATTGCTGGACAATGACAAGCACAGACGAAGGCAGCTTAAGAGTGTGCGAGCGAAAAGTGATCCGAAGGGTGTTTGACACCATAGAACGTACCGAATACGCTACAACGAAGAGCTGCTTATGCCGGGGAGAAGGTTACATTAACCACATTAAATCCCAAAGGCTTGTATGGTTAGGACACACTGTGCGCATGGAGGACAGCCGCCCTCAAAAATCCTTTTTAACAACAAACTCTCTAATTGCATAGTAATTGCTTTGCATATATTAGATATATATTAAGCCAATAAAGTTCTGACTAACAACTTTTATGATTTACATTTCAAGGTTAACCTGGATTGACCAAGTTGTAGGCGACCTGAAAAGGCTCCGAGTTAGGAGCTAGTAGTTTAATGCATGCTGATTGGATGAGGATTCTGGACGAAGTTAGCGCACATCTTGAAGTGTAATCTATTTGATGATGATGGTGACTTCCAGGTACAGAAAGTGTTAGATAAATTCTACCTTTTCTTGTACTCTATACCCGTGACGGTAACTATCTTCCATTTTTGTCATTAGCAGAACTCAATTATAGTTCACCAATAAATAATAATAATACCAAGAAATTATAGGATTTTCTTTCAAATTAAAAATACCTGTGTAGACTACTTGTAGTGCGTTTAGTAAATCATTTATATGTTTAAAAATTGTATATGTTACCACCACTTATGCAAACACACATTGATGTGTCTTTGCTTATGTATTCTACTTTTGCTTTCTTACTGTATATTTGGAAACTTTTTTTACTCACATGCTTAGCTTGTTTCACCTCACGTAGCGCTGCTCTAGTATTTCGAAAACTTTTCGAAATTTTCATAATTCTATCATAGAGTATTTTTCAGCTGCTCTATTTGATGTAGAATTTTTCTACATCCCATTTGTTTTTACTTTTTTTTGACTCTTGTGCGTCTTTAATACCGCGTGCTTCGTTGATGGGCGTGACTGCTGACGGCATCATTGGGTTGCTCTAATAAAAATAGCAACAGGCAATGTGTTTCCCTTTACGTTTTATTATTTTAGCTAATTTTTCGAAATTTTATTTTTTATGCGAACAAATTGGGTTTGTCCGCATAGTAATTGATTTGCATATATTAGGTTTCATACCCTATGATCAAAAAGTACCGGGAATGTTTAATTTGAACGAACCGCGCACGTGGAAACCGGTCCATATTTTGATCTTATGTTGGTAGGACTGTAAAGCACACATCTGACACTATTTATCCGTTTTGAAGCGTTTCGAGAGATGCTGTATTGTGCGGGATTATTTGACCAAACACCAAGTGAATACCATCGTGCAAGCACCGTATTCACCTGATATGGCGCCGTGCGACTTCTTTTTGTTTCCCAAATTGAGGTTACCACTTCGTGGAGGGAGATTTCAGTCGATAGAGGAGATCAAAGAGAATGCAACGAAGAAGCTGAAGGAGCCATCCCTTCGTCGGCCTACCAGAGGTGCATGGAGGACTGGGTTAACCGTTGGCACATGTGTGTTGCTTCAGACGGGTCGTATATTGAAGCAGATAAAATAAATCTGGCTGAAATTTAACTCTGTTTTGTTTTATTTAAACATTCCCGGTACTTTCTGATTCGAAAATTACGTATATATTAAGCCAATAAAGTTCTGCCTAACAACTGTAGTTTGTGGATTATTGGGTGTCAACAGGCGATCGTGGAAAACGTCAGAATCAGAGCCACAAGTTGTATTGTTATTTATTGAACTTAAAATTTTTTCTCTGTCGAGTTACAGAAGAAGAAATACTTATTTATTATTGGGTGGCCCGAAAAATTCGGTAGTGAATTTGAACAAAATTCCTTAAAAAAATGTATAGAGGTCTTCAGACCGGTAATCAGAAATTCAGTAAGCTTTATAAATCTGCTCGAAAAAGGTTCCTTAATTTTTTGTTCATTCTTTCTGTTCAAAAAACAAGAAATATTCAAAAGTAAATTTAGTGTACTTTTAGTGCTTTCCAGCTTAAAGATTTCACTTCAGTTACAGTGAACAAAAAAGTAGATGAAATTAATCTTAGCACAAAAGTAAAACACAAAATTGTTGATGCATACCCAGTTTCTTTTCAGGCAACATCAGGCACGGCATCTCGATATTAGTTTATTCGGTATGCAGTAAATTTATGAAAATAGTATAAGTAATCGAGTAAAGAATTCCGGCTTTATCGAGCTCGGTGATGTCTGTATACTCTTAATATCTTTTAATGAACTTTATTGAACCAAATACAACTACGTACCATTTTGGTAATTTCAGGTAATTTGGTAAATTCGGCTAATAATTATTTCAAATAGCTTTTAGTTTACCACGTGATGGCATTATTTCAAGTTTAGTTTTCAAATTTCTGTTTGGGCAGTCAACGAGCTGAAAAATTGCCCAACAAAGTACCTTGTATCAGGTCAGTCCATAAGTTCGTGTGTATTTTACCCATAATTTCACTTTTGTACGATTTTTGCATACAAAAAACTATTCGCGGAATATAACGGAACTATAACATTTATATTTTCTTTGATATATTGTGCATTTAAGAACTGATTTTAGTCGCAGATAGAAGCACGTGCTGTTAAAAAATAAAATGGAATCTTCGAACGCGTATAAGAGGCATATTCTGTATTTTTTTCATAAAAGTGGTAAAAATGCAACAACTGCTACTGCAGAAATAAACGCTGTTCACGGAGAGGATACCGTGAGTGTAAGGACTGCGCAAAAGTGGTTTTCAAAATTCAGTGTAACTGCGACGTGGAGGATGACCCGCGCGTTGGTCGTCCTGAAGTCTTTAACTCCGCCGCCTTGCTCGAACTCGTGGAGCTGAGCCAAATTTGACAGTCGATATGATAGCTCAGAGGTTAAATTAATCACAGGGAACAGTTTACAGGCACCTGGTTCAGATGGGAAAGGTTCCAAAGCTCGGAAAATGGGTTCCGCATAGACTTTCCGTCGCCAACCTTCAGCAGAGAGTGATTGTGTGTTCTCAGCTGCTGCAACGGCTTGAAAATGAAAGTTTTTTGAACCGTATCACTACTGGTGATGAAAAATGGGTCCTTTATAATAATTCTGTTAGCAAACGCCAATGGTTAGATAAAGATAAAAAACCAGAACCGACCAGAACGTAGAGATGGTCTTCACCCCAAGAAGATTCTCCTGTCTGTTTGGTGGGATATGGCCGGTATTGTTTATAATGAACTTCTGGAACTAAACCAGATGATAACTGCTGATTATTATTTCCATCAGCTATTAAACCACCTGAATGAGGCACTTAACAAAAATCGACCGTATTTAGTGAATAGACGCAAAGTTTGTTTCACCACGAAAACGCAAGATCTCATACCGCAAGGCGAACATTAGGCAAGCTGAACGAGCTCTGATGGGAGCTATTGCCGCATCCACCATACTCTCCGGATATTGCACCTTGTGATTATCACCTTTTCCGTGGACTTCAATCCCGAATGAGTAACAAGAACTACTCCTCAAAAGAAGCTATAAAAATAGATATCGAAGCGTATTTTAGCTCCATGGACAAACAATTTTTTTTTGAGAAGGGAATTAAAAATTTGCCTAAACGTTGGGAAGACATTGTAAATAATGAAGGAAAATATATTATTGATTCATAAATACTTTAAACATCTTTTTTATTAATTTTAAAACCACCTTTAAAAACGCATGAACTTATGGACTGACCTGATATTACGTTTCACTGTGGTTAAACAAACACACAGACAATTCATGTATATATTTAATGAAGGATACAATGGTACAATTGGCTTTTAAGATCGCTGAATACGAAACTTCTGTAGATCAGTTGAAAAAATCAAAGTGGCGGACTTCGTTTAATAAATGTAGAAAAAAAAGGATTGCAACTTTTTATTCAGCAGTCGCTATCTATAACAAATGACCCACCGAACTCAGGCAATAAGAAAAAAGGAACTCCGTTCTCCATATCCCAATAATTCCACAGTCTCACATTTCACTTATCTTAAATAATATTGAAATTCCCAGAGCGAACGAGGCATTTTGAACATTGTCGTCCATTTTTCTCACAATTCGTTTTTGCAGGCTTGAGTGAAGTAATCTGGGTAATGTTGAAAAGTTTGGTTCTTTTGGGCTCTTTTTAATATTTTTTATAATAATTTTTATTAATCTTTTTCTCAATAATTTGGGATAAAATATGCTTGTTAAAATTATTTAATAAAAATAAAAATTTTTTGTTCATAATTTTTGGAATTTTTTTGTGATATTTATATCTGAGCAGAGTCTTATTCAGCGAAAATATGCATCACTGCGTACTGTTCGCGAATTTTAGGAGTCGCTCGAGCTCCAGTTCAGGGATAGATTCTAGCCTTTCAAAGCTGTAAGCACCCAGGTAGCATAGACTAGTTTTCGACCAAAATAGTCTCTACGTGGCTTCGGCCAACCACTATAACCTAACCTAACCTAAATCTGAGCAGGGCTATACAACTTCCTACCTTTAAGTTTTCTAAAGATTCAGATTAAAAGTTGAAAATTTGTATACATTTGTTTTTAATTTGTTAAATTTTGGACGAAGTTTGGGGTAATTCAATACGCTTCGAGTTTTTTGAGCACATGTGTTATGTTATACCAGTATATTATAAATATAGTATATGTTAACATAAAAGTTCCAAAAATTTAAATTATAAAATTTTTGAAAAGCTCCGAAAATATTTCACTTTAAAAATTTCTATACCATAATTTTCAATATGAATAAATTTAAAAGTATTAAATATTTTTCAAAAAAAAAGTACTAAAATTTTCAACATGAATAAATTCAAAACTATTAAATATTTTTTAAATACAAACATTTTAATTTATTTTTTTATTACATTCAAGCCTACAAATATACCAATTTTTACATGAAATAACTCAAATACAAGATTATGTCCATGTTCTTTAGCAGCGAGCTACACAGTCTTCGCTTTCACATAGTAAAAAACAACAACAAAAAATGGCAAAATGTTTAAAACTTGCAAGCTATGCAAACCACTTTTCATAAAGAAATTGTCCGCTAGCAACAAAGTCCTGAAATTTGAATCCATAAAATGCCACTAATCAATTAAACACTCTTCAGTTGCTATACATTCCCCTGACAGATATTCGACAATCGGTTACCGAACTTTTTTACCACCCTATATTATATAGAGATTTTTATCATCACTTGCCACGTATGATTCACAAATGTTTCTGGACTTAAAACAACACTCTTGTTTACCTTTTTATTAGCCCGTGACACATATTTCCACAGGTTAGCGGCATTCACAATTCTACCCTAAACAAAAAAATCAATAGAAGTGCGTGAAAACATGCTATACATGCCTTATATTGTTCCCGACTACTGAATTATGAGATTAACATCCGTTGTAATGTGTGGGCGTTCTCCGTTTTCACGCTTAGAGCGCAGTGAACCTGAACAAGCTAACCACTCAATGAACGAATGGGTTGAATGATTTGATTTGGACGTAGGATTTGTAGCTGCAAGAAAAAAATTAATCAGCTCAGGCAAATTTGTGAGAATTGATTCAAAAGTACTTGTATACACGCAGATGTGTACACATTTTATGTATGTATGGTACATTTTGTAGATAGTATACGTATGTATGTTGGAATATATTTTCCTTAATATTTGTTGCTCTCCAAATTTTCTTTTTTTCGTTACCTCTGCTAGCGAAAGTCATTGACAGCTAGGTGACCCACTTGTCAACACTACGAGCCGACATAATAAGTGCATACACAAATACACACACACATTGCTTTTAATATTTACGATAAATACCCGTGTATTTACACCACTCAATTATTCCATTTTTTATTGTTGCTTTCTATACGTTTCCTCCTTTTCGCCAAATTTATTGTTATTATTGCTTATTTGGTTTTTGGGTTGCAATGCACTCATCCGCAACAAAGCGGCGCTGTCCGACTTGATTAACTTGGCCCAAATATAACCCCCGTATGATTCATTGTAGTCACGTGGGGGAGAATGTGCTGGGAATGGACTGGAAGAATGCCGAATGTTAAATTGGGAGAAATATCAACAAAAACGCCTTTTTATATATACTGTGGACAAAAAGTAAAGTGAATTTATTTGTCAAAGTTCGCGGGATTAAAATTTCGCTCTAGTTATTTTTTTCATGAGTTGGCAGCACTATTAATAACATCTGGGCCAACTTTCATGTGAATGTCATTATCAGTAATATATTTACGCTTGTGTTTACCAAACGACCAAGAGTGCATTTTTTGATTTGTACAATATCTGATTTGATTGAGCAGAGAAGTGCCATCAAATTCTGTTTGCGGAATGAAATTTCGGCTGCGGAAACGTTAGCATGTTGCAGAAGGCATTTGGTGATTCGACCATGTCGCAGAAAAATGTTTATAAGTGGTACAAGGACTTAAAAGAGGGTCGATAACGTGTTGATGACTTGGAGCGCTCCGGACGACCATCGACGTCAACAGATGACCAACACGTCAATAAAGTGAAGAAGTTAGTGCTCAAAAATAGTCGGTTGACTGTTAAAGACCTTACTGATATGATCGGAATATCAGAAGGATCTGTGAAAACCATTTTGAAAGACCATTTGGGCCTACGAAAAGTCAAATCTCGTTTGGTACCGAAAACTCTCAATTTCTTGGAAAAAAGTCGTCCCGTTGATGTGTGTGAAACAATGCTTTCAGACTATCAGGACAAGCTCAAATGCATCATTACGGGTGATGAGACTTGGATTTATGCTTACGACCCTGAAACAACCGAGCAATCAAGCGAATATCGTGCTAAAGGCGAGGCCAGACCGAAAAGAGCACGTCAAAGTCGTTCAAAAATAAAGGTCATGATGACAGTTTTTTTCGTTTTTCGTGGTGTGGTGCATTATAAATTCCTTCCACCTAGCCAAACTGTTAATAAGGAATATTATTTGAGCGTTATGCGTCGTTTACGTGAAGCAATTCGTCTAAAAAGACCAGAATTATGGGCCAACAACTCTTGGTTTTTGCATCACGATAATGCACCGTCTCACACTGCACTCGTTCTTCGTGACCATTTTGCCACAAATTCCACGCATATCGTTCCGCAACCACCGTATTCGCCTGATTTGGCTCCGTGTGACTTCTGGCTGTTCCCAAAACTCAAGAGACCACTCCGGGGAACGCGTTTCAAGTCGATTGAGGAGATAAAAGCTGAATCGAAGAAGGTGCTGATGGCTTTACCGGAAATGGACTTTTTGGCATGTTTAGGGGATTGGAAAAATCGTTGGCATAAGTGTATTTCATCGAGAGGGAATTATTTTGAAGGGGATGAAATTAATTTACAAGAATAAATAAAGATTTTTCATTTTACAACCAAATTCACCTTACTTTTTGCCCACAGGTAAATATGTACATAACTGTGACTTTTGAAAAAGAAAAAAAACTTGAAACGACTTAGCACTTTCTCCTCTCTATTAGAATATTGAAATTATTAATCATTATGGTGTAGGAATGTTGCTTGTCAAACTTAATAAATATTGACTGAAAATATAAATTGTTTTTATGCAAAATCTGCATTTGTTGCTTTAAAAATAAATACTGTTGAATTTAGTTAAGTTGTTCTACCAAAAAACCAAAACTAAAATTCATATAAAATGATGAAAAGGAGTAAAGGATCATGATTTCTCGGTAGTTAACCACCTTTTTTTCTGGCTTTTTTTATTATGAATTCATTGTGAAGTAGCCAATCCACTTTTATGGCTTCTACATACAAATTCATATGAATTAAGTGTAAATTAAATATTGAGTAGTCTAAAAAACTCCGCTACAAATGAGACACAAACATTTTTCGGTGGACTTAACAATTTTTTTTTTTGACGTAAACGACACAGAAGGATAAGTTTTACCCCAGTTCATAAACATTTTTTTAACAAACAGAGTTTTTATTTACATTTTTTTGTAAGTATTTAGATAACATAAATTTAAAAGGAATTGTTAATTTAATTTAAGGTGTTGTGGTAGTCAGAATTTTCAAAAAATTGGATTTTTTTGCATTTTCTTAAAGTATTAAAAATAAAGTGTGTATATTTGAAGTTAATCCCACAAATACTCTTCGAGTTATACAACAATTAACAAATAGCGTTCGGGTGCTCCGGAGATCGATAGCAAAACTTTAAATGTGTTTTTTGAACTGGTGATCACTATAACTTAAAAACCGTTTGGTAGATTTCAAAAAACTTTATACTGCTTTTGAAAAACGTAAAAAACGCATACCTGATCGAAAGATTTTTATTTTTTTTTTCAAAAATTTCGATTTTTTTTTAAACAATTAACTGTCGGTTTTTTTCTCGAAAAAAAGCTGCGATTAGGCACAAGATTATCTATTTAAAAAAATCTAATTTCTCTTGTCCCATTGATTTTAGATGAATCTCCAAGGACTTGTGATGATAACCGCAAGGGACTTCTGAAGAAATAGACTCCACACAAACAGCGATAACTTTTATAATTATTAATTTTTTCTTTTTAAAATGTTGCTAAAGTCAAGTCGAAATATGATGTATTAATGCTATGTTTTTATTTTTGTAAAATAAAGCAATTGACTAGCAAAAAGTCATCATTTTTTCGGGTCCCTAACCCCTTAATCAAAGATAATATAATAAAATGCTTGGATTTTATTCACATAAAGAAATAATAATAATAAGAAAAATGAAATACTGATTCACATATAAAATTTTATCAGAATTAAAAAAAAGTATATCGGGAAACTATGTATGTTGGACTTCAGAAAACTATGTAAACGAAAAATAAATCAGTAAGCACACGGAAAAACTAGCAAATTCTTAAAAATTAATTAGTTAGCTGCTTATATGGTTTTTGTATAAATTTAATTAAAAAAAAAACTAAAGACTTATCAATCGGTGATGTATACTTTCCTTTGTTGCTGACAGTATCTACGTACGTGTACGTATTTAGCTTAGTTTTGTGAAATGTGAATTTTTATCTTTTATAATTTCATTTCTGTAAGGAGAGATTTCCTTTAAGAGCAATAACGGCAATGTGGCCTAGAAGACCGTCTCTAAAAGAAAGCGAGGGGTAATTTTGTATCTGACGGATGATAAATTAATTGATTTTGGTGACGATGACTTATCAATATATGATGTACACTTTCTATTTGATATTGACTGTATATACAAAAAAAAAGTGCGCGAACTACATCATGTTTTAGGGAGGCTCTCAATGCACAGACACATGCAATTCCGGTTGATCTCCATATCAAGAAGATCGCTACCATGAGTGAATTTAGGTTACATGAAGCGGATCGCTGGAGGGAAACAACTTATGGACTTGACAGTTTATTATTGCGACAAATTCAGTTCGCCTCTGGGGGGACTGATCACATCATCCAAATTTTGCTACCTACTTTCCATTTCGGGAGGAATAAAGGAAGGAAGATAGGAGCACTACAGTCTATACAGATGGCTCTAAAATGGGTTGTGGTGTTGGAGCAGATAGATATTCTCATAGACTTAAAATACTGACAATTGGGGAAGCCTGTAGACTACTAATCACAGATTTCTCTTCTAAGTGCAATATCGCTATTTTTTCAGGTAGCTAAACTGCGATCCAAGCACTGGACTCAGTTACAAAAACCTCTAAACTGGTGAAACAAAGAAACAAAAACCCTGAGTGTATACCATAAAGTTCCCTTAATCTGGCTCCCAGGACATCGGAACATTGACGAAAATGAAAAGGCAAATGAACTGGCAAGAGGGACTGTAGATGGAGGGACCAGACACCATGCGAATTCAGCAGGACGTTATGGCCCTCCTACAACCACAGACAAACGTCAGTGTTGACCAATACAAAACGAAGGCATGCCTGTAGACTAACGGCGGTGATAACTAGCTTTTGGTCTATTGAGGAACAATGCAAACATAAAAATAACAATTCTGACATTGCAGACAGGTCTATTTAGTACTTAAGCATTTTGCAACAATCAGTTGCCTGAGAGAAATGCAGAAATCAAAGAAGAGGTAGGTCACCGTTGTCAAACTGTATCCTTATGTCATCAAGTCTTTTTATTATAACCATAGAGCAGTTACGCTTAGGTCTATACCTAGACTCCAGTTGGCAACGCTCTCGGGATCATGTCATTCACTGAACCCCCTCATCTCGACAAGATCACAAACCTCGAGGAGTACTGGCTCACAAAATTGAGTGTTTGATGATGGAATTAATTGGTTATCTGCCTTACAGCCTGACTTGACACCTAAGGAGTCTGAAAGAGCTAATGAAGCCTTTAAACAGTTGGTATTAGAAGTATCCACTTCTGAGTGACTAAAGTGCTTTGAAAATTCGTTTAGTGTTGGGTTCATTATTGGGCACCAAATATAGAAGGCATTTAACACTGCGGTCTGAAAGATTTATTGTGTTACTTTCATGGATTCAGAGTACTTCTCAATAAATTTGAGTGTTTGTCCAATTTTATTGGGTTTTATTTTTTCTTCTAGTAAAATATGTTTAAATAGGTTTTTGTTCCGCTTATGCATCAGTCCTGGGCACGATTCCAGCACATAAAATTTTAAGTAAAAATACTTCTATTAAAATTTTCTTTAAAGCTAGGCGCTAATCTACTTTTTTTCGTAACTTTGTGTCGAATCCAAATCTGCTGGAAAAGGTGGCGAAAAAAGTTTGCCCGACCTTATGGGATATGGTACAACTTTCAACTGGCGAGTTTCAAATTACATAAAATTACTTCAAACTAACTTCTATTAAATTTTTTTCCTCTGGTTGTCTAAAATGTATAAGTACATATATCTATGTATATGTATAACAAAATTTCAAGAACCTAACGCCTCGATATGTTAATATAACAAGCTCAAAGTGACTTTTATAAATATTTAAACAAAATTAATGAAAGGGCAGAAAGTTTTAGAAATGGAAGAATAAATAAACAAGAAATTTCAATAAATAACAAGTTTCCCTCAGTTAATTTGCTGCATGTTTTCAAGTGCCACTACCGAGATTCAATTTATATCTTCCATTTGTTTTTGCCTGCTATTGCCATTCACAAATTCACATATCACATTCACACAAATCTTCCTTTTTATACTATCCCTGCATTTTTTTTTTTTCAATTTTGCCTACCTATCAATAATCCTCTTTAAATTCAAATGCTTACCAAAACTTTTGAGACAGTAGCAGCACCATCAGTGTCAATTTGGGAAATATATAAGTATATGTCTGTATATGAATGCAAGCTAAAAAGAATTATCTAAGTAGAATTGACACTTGCCACCAAACAAAGCAGGCTGGCGGTGCCTAATAGCAAATGATAGCTAGACAAAATTGATACTGAGAAAGGGCCTTCCGTGATGGAGTATTTTACCACAATTCAAGGAGAAATTTAGTCAGAACAAACATACATATATGTGAGCACAACGTGTTTCAATAAGAGGGCTTATTTTGAATTGCCAAGATTTGTTCAAGTAGGAGTTACCACTACTTTTAGTCATAAAAGCTGTGTAGTTAGTGAACATAGACAAATATACAATTGATCAACCCACTGATGTTTGGGAAATTTAGCATGAAAATCATGAAAGTTTTTACTGCAGTTTGTATTGAATTTGTTTTTAATTTGACTATACATATGAGCATATCGAATAAGTTACTAAAATGTATAAGGAGTAAACGAGAATATTTGTGCCGAAACAGAAATCAACAACCAGTCTAAAAGGTACTTAGTAGGTTGAAAAGTCCAATTGGTGAAACAGTTAAAGCGCACAGAGCATGGCAGGAATCCCTTCGGAGATTTGCATTGTCAGCCGAGGGGTGACCGCTATAAGAAACAACTTTTTCTTTATTTTCATCTTTCACCGAGATTCGAACCTACGTTCTCTCTGAATTCGGGTACGACGGCAAGGATTTGTTGCTGATCTTTTTTTTATGAGCCTGGTTTGAATGATAACCTTTTCTGAATTGAAAATGTTATTCTTCATATGGATGACTTAAAAATTTAGTGCAGAGCTTAGTCAAAGTTTACCGAAAACTACCTTAAAAAATTAACTCCAGTGAGAAGAGGCGATTTGGGCATTTGAACTAATATTTTTTAATATAAATATTCGCATAGTCCGCGCTCTAGCTTAGAAGAAAAATGTGTTTGTCTTATTTAAAATAAAACAAATTTTCGCAACACCCTGTGTTGTAGCTTTAAGAATGCGCCTCTTAGGATAACTCTAAAATACGTTACAAATTTCCACATAAAAAATTAACTTCGCAGACACATGTAGTATCTTCGGTCTCATTTGCTTTCCCATCTCGGCCTATAAGATTTCGCGTTTTTTTTTTTTTTATTATTTTTAGTTTATTTAGCTTTTTTGTGTACAACTTCTCTCAACAGAAATTTACTCGGTGAAAACTGGTGTCAATATAATTGCTATATATGGGCGTTATTACTATGTATTTACACTAAAGCTCCGGCCAAAAGATGATAGGTGGGTAACGAAAGTAAAAGGGCTTGCGAATACTGGGGAAGGGCCTGTAAGAGATTGATATGAGTTACAGCCCATAAAATTCAGCATAGCCAAAAATAAAATATTGATCACAATTTTAGAGGACTAACAGACTATACTCTTTGCTTTGGGCTTTGTTGACCTTAACTGTCCCCTTGATCACCTCTGATCCAAGTGTGGTAAGAAGGAGCTCTAGAACTTACAAGCCTGTATTCTTGTCCGGCTCTGCGAGTTAACACGCATCCCACCTTTCCAGCAGCAGACCACGGCTAGACAAGTTAACCCAAATCCGCCCTCTTTACACGGACGAACCTCCTTCGATATCCCCTGAGGAGTTAGATCATCAGCCACGCAGTTTGCTTGCCATTTTTCTGTGACTAAGTACTTACATGCGGCCGCCGTTCCGAATGGGCTGTTGCGTGACTACTATGTGGAAGTACGAGTATTCGTACATGAAAAATCAAATGATAGAAAAAATTTTATAACCCATTACTCCCTTAGATTACATTCGCAATGCCCTTGCGCTATTTGAGTCGCCCTAGAACCATTTGCAATTTCTTTTAATTTCACCAAATTTATCCTCACTGACATCCTGCTTTAATTGTTAGTTTATTGTTGCTGTTGTTGTCCTTAGTCGGCTTCAGTTGTCTAGGCTTTATTCTATTATTATGCTAAAATGTCTGTGATAAATTTATGTTAAATTATTCCACCTCAAGGTGTGATTTAATTGCAGGTTTCCTTCACGCCAATGGTTTTTTTACTTCTTCGTTTTGGTTTATTTCTTATTCCTTTAGGTACTTTTATTGTTATGCTATTTTGGAATGTGAAGCAATATTCAAGGTGTTTGCAATATACAGGGTGTGCTAGAGGAACATGAATCAAGTAAGATATTCAACTTCATTAGACTTCAGAGCTCTCATATGCAGAGGGCATTCAACAATAAATTCATGTACTCTAAACCCTCGTACCTTACTCATATTTTTCTTCATGTAAAGTGCATTTATGCAAGAATATATTTGTACATGCATACATAAATATTATATTACTGCTATCACAGCTTATAAAGTTGCTTTTAGACGTTTATTCGAGAGCGTAGTCAGAAGTAGCTATCTGGCAGACGTGTTCTATTGTTGAACGATTCCATCTCATTTGATCCCAGTATTTTGGACATTCTAGTAATTTTTTTTTTAATTGGTTTCTTTGTAGGCTTTAGCAACAATGTCCAAAATATTTGGGTAACTTGACTTGATAGGCGCGATTGGATCTTGGTAATAAGAATACTTTTGTGGCAGGTAGAATAGGCCTTTGACCTCAAAGAGCGAAGATTAAATGTCCACTCAACAGCATATAGGGCAAACGGTGAAGTAGCAGAAATCATGGTAAGCACCCTCTAATGCCGCGTGATCCATCCAAGAAGACGTACCAGGGCGTTTAGATTTCAAAATAGGTATACGGCGAAGGAGTCTAAAACTTAAAAAGTGCGTAATAATCATAAATAGCTAATCAAAGCTAATAAAATCATAAATAGGGACTAATTAGACTGAATTTGCTTTTGAGTAAGATAGTATGTTTTAGCCTCTTATCTTTTTGGGCTTACATTATTTAATAAATTATATATGTAAGTCTAAGTCAAGTTTCATACGCTTTAAGTTAGTGACCCCAAAGGCGCATTTAAGTGTCTCGTAACTACAGCTCTAGTCTTATCGGAACTTGTCGTTGTAATGATTTGATCTTTTGGCGAATTCACTCCGCTCCTCCTAACCTAATCAAATACTTGATCAGTGAGTGCTGGCGGAACTCTACTTCTTGTTCATATTTACAGCTGCCATGGAATTTGTTATGTGGTGCTTAGAACTTGACAGTAGCTTGAAAATAGTCCAATGCCTCGGGAAAAGTTATATATATGTTTGTAAAAATGTCCTTTGTTTATCGAATGTGAGACAAGATGAAGACCAGATAAGATAAGAAGACAAGGCAACCCACCTAAGATCCATATAATGGTTTCTTTTTAAAAACTCAAAACAAAAAAATAACAAAAAAAAACATTCCCATTATTTATGAAATACGACTCATTCATATAGCTGACTCGTCTGATTTTGCAGTAGCGCACTATTAACCCAGTTTTAGAAAATCTTGGTAACAGCTTCTGGGTCTAACTCACGAATGGCTTGTTTAATATTTGCCTTAAGGATCAGAATCATTTTTGCATTATTCGCATTATATCGGTCCTTCACGATACTCTATAAAAAAGAGTCTAACGGCGTCAAATCGCAGCTTGGAGGTCTTCAATTAGCAATGCCGAGACGACTGGTAACACGATTACCGAACTTGGTGCGCAAAATATTGATTGGGGTATGGGCTTGACGCGCCATCTTGCTGAATTCAAAGATCGTCGAAGTCCGTGTATTCAATTTCTGCCCACAAAGAGTTGTGTGCGTTTTCTCCATCTGCAACCTTTTCTGCATAAGCAGAGATGATTTTTCAAGTGATGCATTCGTTTCGCGGAGATATCACACTGGTTCTCTGTCAATATTTCTAGTGGGAAGGAGCTTTCACTTTCAAAGTTACATATTCCTAAAAACAGCACTGGATGGATCACTCTTTGTTGGTTAGATGCACTCGTCTGCTTCCCAACTTGCAAAAACTGGAAATAGGGTTTTAACACACTTCCATTTTTTAAATTATTAATACCTATATAAAAAAATTTTTTTTTTCCTTTTTGTAAGAAAAAAAGTTAAATGAAAACCTAGAAATTTTAAATATCGTTTTTCATTTTCTTATTGTAAAAAAAATTCCTGAAAATACCCTAAGTTTTCGAGCTCTAGAGTACCGGGACCCCTTAAATGCTTGTGATCGATTTTCCCTGTCTGAATCCATTCTCTCGCGCAATCATATGTTTTCTCATTTCTTAAAACACTACTGTAGGCCGAGGCCTAGTTCAGATGGATGGTGTTCTATTAAAAGATTTGTAAACATATTTTGAACTGGTCGTTACCGACCTAAGAGTCTTGCTTACAGCTTCATGGTTTACAAAGAAAGCGATTTTTGAAATGTGTTGGGAAAATTATACGCAAAGTATTCCATTGTTATGTATTGCATCTTCTGACCGAATACCACCAGCAACGACCCGTTGTGGTGATCAACGAATGCGGAGCTCATCCTAATGAAAATTAAACGCAGGAAGTGGCGATGGTTAGGTAACACAATTAGAAAACCATTATATAGCATCACGAGGATGGCACTGAACTGGAATCTGCAAAGAAGCAGGGGTCACGGTCGGCTAAAAAATACTTAGAAGAGGTCGATGTTGTGCGAGCTAGCAGATGCTAACTTTACATGGCACAACGCAAAAACAACTGCCCAAAACCATGTACGATAGAAAGGTCTTGTCGCGGTCCTATGCCCCCGAGCGGAGGGAGCAAGGAAAACAAGTATAGAGTCTACTTTGATCGTTCATATTAAATGCTGCAGAGATATTTGCACTTACCCTAAACATTTTTTCCCTTTCCAGGCTGGAAACCCGTTCATAAAACCGATAGTCAAATAAGCTAAAGAACTGAAGCACAAACAGCAGAGTCCTTGTAGAGTACAGCTGAATTTGGTAGCCTTATCTGCCGAATTCAAGAGTCTTTTTGGTATGTATTTTAAACGGAAAGAAGGTGTTACTGAGTTTACTTCGTCTGGTTTTGTCAAGTTTGCTATCTACACTCTTGTTCAAAGCCATGGTTCTGGACCGTGAAATATCAATTTAGTGCTTTCTGCCCTCACTGGTCCGCTTGCTAGTTGCTCCGTATTTATGCCCCCTACTAACTAAATTTAGCAGTTTTTCTTGACTCCCAGCGTCTAAAGAAACTTTAGCCGCTGTAGCTCTTTGCTCCACAGTCGTAAACTTAGCATCATTATGAAATTTTGGTATAAATCAGAAAACACTCTTTTTAAGTGTTAATTATAACTGTATCTTTTAATCTATGTTTAAACTGACTCCGAATGGCGAATGGCTTTTTGAGAGGAGCTTTTTCAGGGCAGAAATACTCTGGAAAGTTTGTCATTACCTACCGAGGGGCGACTGCTATTAGGAAAAACCTTCGAAAGAACTCGAGTACCACAACATTTTTAACAACATTTTTACCACAACAGTTTGTTTTGTTCTTTTTTTAAATGTTCGTAAATTTTTCTAAAAATATAGTTCAGTTCCATTAAATTTTAATGTAAGAAAGTGCAACTTTAAAGAAGCTGTAATGTTTTTGTTCAAAGAGTTATGCATTTCCTTCCATGCTCGAAATTTCTACCAAGGAAAAAAATTACCAAAAATCATTTGAGCCACTTTAAACTTACGCAAATTCAATGGGCTAAAAATCTGTATACTCTAAATTTTTCTGATTCTGATTAAAAAGTTACAGATTTTGATGAAGATTTTTAGATTTTTTTTATTTGCACAAAGTTTGAAATTTTATTTTCTATAACTTTATAGAAAATTACTGAAAATTAACGAAGGGGAAAAAGTTACCAAAATTGGTGAAAATACTGTGGTACCCTAATTTTTTATCAGACTGCATGTAGATTTAAAAAATTTCTATTAAGCGCATTTTCTTTACCACAAATACTTTTTTATTAAATTTGGGTTTTGCATAAATTTTCTACAAGAAGAGGCAAAAATATTACAGCGTGCAGAAGGCGTAAATGTCATTTCTTACCATTTGTAGCAAATATCTGTGACTTGCATACTTCTACATAGCCAAGTTTACAAAATTAATGGCTTAGCTAAACATAATCAAGAAAAACAATAAAAGCACAAACTTTAATGCCTCCAATGTCGTTGAGCAAAGGAGAATAAGGAAAAAAAAATTCGCAAACTTTTTTACGAGTTCATAATTTTACAACCGTAGCTGCCAAAGGACGCACGGAAAGTGGCTCAAAGTTGGTTCTGTCGAAGGAGTAAGAATGGCAATAAATGGGATATGACGAAGTTTTTAGTTAAAAGTTTTATTACTGACACCCAGTTTTATAAGCTTTCACGAAGTTGTTATTGTTACATAGACGTATATATGTATTTAATGGAACACGCAAAACAGGGTTGGGCAAAGTAGTCTAGCCATCCTAATGCGCGTAAATTAAATCAACAGGTTTTTACGACTGCGGCAGCTTTCATTCACTTTTTGTCATGACGAGGGTGGCTTCTGATGGCACCAAGGTATACAGGCACATACATATGTACACGTGGGTAGCTATGTACTTTAGACAGTAAAAATTACGGCAATTGGCAGTGCGCGCTTTGGCTGCTGCGTTGATTGAATAAAATTTGAATTCAAATCCTCTACGCTCTATATTTTACAATCTTCAAGGATTGCTCATATACATACCATACATAAGTAGCATTCCACAGTTTGTTAGCTTCCAACTTGATTATCTCTATAATGCCACAAGTGCTCGGCAGCTGAAGCAAATTTTAATTACCCTCAGAGGTGTGCGAGCGGGTTGGTTTTGTTGCAAGTCCTGAGTTGCTGTATTATGTCCTCCGCTGTTTTGTGCTTTGCCCACTCCCTCACTCACTTTTCATCTTCGTACCTTTATCGGCACGACGAATTCTTCACGAATATTAGCGTTTTATTTTACAGCCGTTTTTATATTTATTTATTTAGCTTGATTTAGGTGCTTAAAAGTTATTCTCATTTATGGCTTTTCGCAGAGTACACAACCAGTCATAAGCAAGCCAAAAAATGTTTAGTCATATTAGGGCCTTGTTCTTTTGAGTATGTGTGAGACTGATCTACTCGTGTACACTGACCTCCGTTTCGCAATTCTAATGTTAAACGTTTAAACTAGGGCGCGCTGTTCACTACCGTTGAAATGGACGACCGTAGATACAAAAATATACATACGAGTATCAAAAGTCAGCAAAGGTACATAATATTTGGGTTTGAAGATTTAAAAGTTTTACTAATAAGGGTGGATGGATGAGGTACTAATATATAGGGTGGACCATGTAAAATTTGCTTTTTGAATCGGCTATATAAAAAAAAATAATATTGAACATTGTCATTTATGAATGAAAAATATTGTAATATCGTTCAAATGACTGCCACGACTGGGTTTACAGTAGGCCATTCGATCAATCCAATTTTTAAACATATTTTCGATTGTTTGGGCTCCAATTTCATGAATAGCAATTTCGATTTCTGGTTTTAAAGCATCAATCGTCTCTAGATTCATTTGCACAGCATTTGTCCTTAACGGCTCCCCACAAAAAATAGTCCAACGGGCTTAAATCACAGCTCCGAGGCGGCCAATTGATATCGGAATTTCGGCTGATTATTCGGTTTTCAAAAACGGTAGCCAAAAGTTCGAGTGTAACTTTGGCAGTGTGACAAGTTGCACCATCCTGTTGAAACCAAATGTCGTCCATGTCATCCTCTTCAATTTTTGGAAACAACTCGTTGAGCATGTCACGCTCGCCATTTACTGTAACCGCGGCTCTTCGCTCATTTCCGAAAAAAAAATGGGCCGATGATGCCGCCAGACCAAAAACCGCACCAAACAGTGACTCGTTGTGGATGCGTTTGCTTCTCTACAGTAACGTGTGGATTTTATGAGCCCCAAATCCGACAATTTTGCTTATTGACGTAGCCACCGATGTGAAAATCAGAAAAGAAGAAGAAGACTCACCACTTTGGAAATAGGTTTTCAATATTTCCCAATTCTGCTCAAGCGCATAGCGTCCCATTTCGTAAATTTCAAACCTTTAAGTAAATTATGAACACATTTGAAGTGTCATTTATGTTACCATTCTCAAAAACCAACCCTGTATATATTGAAATATATTGGATGAGGTATTAGTATATATATATATATATATATATATATTAGGGCGGGTCGATTTAAAAATCGCTCATTACTCTGTGAAACTCGTATTCTAGGGAGATCAAAATAAGAAACTTTGCCGAAGGAACCATACCTCTAAAACGAATTCTGATGCCCCTCAATTTGGGTCGAACTTTTGGGTAGGGGCAAATTTTGAAAAATCCCACTTTGACCCATTTAGAGTGCTCCAATCGAGTCCAAATGTATGACCGACCCCCACTACCTTTGGACCGCCGATCCACCCATGCCAGTGGCACACCCGCTGGAACTCCCCTGGGGGGTTCCCCATACAATAATTTCAAAATATCACCATTTTTGGCCTTTACATGAAAAAATTAGCTAAATGGCTATGTTTTTTCTTTATTTTTATTTATTTATAATAATATTTGTTATTTATTTATAATAATAATATTTTTTTTTCTCTTAAGAAATTTATTTATTTTATTTTATTTTATTTTATAAAGGTTTATATAACAATAAAATTATTATACAAACTAAAAGTAGTGCAGCGCTTATTTAGTCAGAACATATGTAAATGAAAAAAGTAATTTAAGTGAGTTATAGAAAAGAAACTAAAAAGTTCGACCCAAATTGGGGGACATCAGAATTCGTTTTAGAGGTATGGTTCCTTCGGCAAAGTTTCTTATTTTGATCCCTAGAATACGATTTTCACAGAGCAATGAGCGATTTTTTAATCGACCCGCCCTACTACACACGGTTTGAGTACTCAAGTCAAAATTATTGGTGCTTTTTAATTTTCTAGTATTTTTAAGTCTAAAAATTTCTCTGAATTTCTCATCTCGGCTAGACAATTTTGCAATGTATACAAAATTTCCTCTTGTATGCTCAATATTGGCCGTTTCTTAAATATTTTGGTAACATTTGGTTAGAAAATTTTTTTATTACTTTCTTGTGCCTACTTATGGAGCAATCGTAAATTTATTTATTTTTATTTATAGTATTTATACCTACGCACTTGTGGTTAAGTTGATTGTAATTTTGTTCACATAACGGCGGAAAAAATTTTGACTACGTTTCTATTTTTTTTTTTTAATTTTCAAAAATTTCAAAAAAAAGCATAATTCCTTCTTAAATAAAAATAAAAAAAAACCTCAAACTTTCATTAAAATTTCAAACTGTTTACTTAAAAAAATTACAAAATTTCTATTATACAGTTTAATTGACCATTAAATTTTTGTATAATAAATTCCGAGCTTGAAGCTCAAAACTCGCCTTAGATTTAGACCTTGGCGGTCCTGTGGATTTTTTCAAAATAAAAAGAAAATATCCTACTTAGGTGTTTATTTAGTGGAAAATATTTGAGTTCGAAATGTGGCTGCTTTTGGCTTGCGCAGAAAATCATGTGGCACCTTACAGTGGCTGTCAAATGTATTGTGGAACGTGTTCATGCTCAATGAATATTATTGCTAAAGTAAATTGGTAGATGGTATTTGCTACATTCTTCCGCTCTTAGTTAGAGTTTTAGCCACTTCCTTATTTGTTTTCGTCACATTTTTCCTGTTTTTGATTGCTGCTATTGGTGACTATTTTTAATCAACCAAATGTATTAATTTTAAACCGTTGAGTACATATCGCAAGTGCATGTATAGTATATTTGTTTTATTTATTGACATCTAATATGGCGAACAAAACGAATCACGCAAGCCCTCGGAAGTATTGTGTGGTCCAACGGAAGTGTACGCGTATTTCGTGGTTCATGTCTGTGCTTTGCATACCTGCGGCGAGTTAATTAACAAACCACTTTTCCTAAACCTTTGGCTTTCAAACTGTGCTTAGTCTGTGACACTCAAATATTAATATCCGCATATACATACACATGTTGGAATTTTATAAGGTGTGTAGCTGAATGGCAGTGACTAGAAAGTATTTTCACTGTGAAACTTTCGGAACACTGACTATTTTCAAAATGAAGGCTGAAAAATATTATATATAAGAACACCCTCTTCAAAACGGTAGTACACCACTGTTTTTAATTAAAATTTCTAGAAAAATTTTTGGCATGCAGTTCATTAAATTCTAGTAAATAAAGAACAAATTTAAAGCTCCAGAAAAATCTCATTAATTTATTTAAAAAACATGGCTTGCATATGTGGTGAAAAGTTTGTGAAATTCTTACCTATATAAAGTTTGAAACGTGGACTCGTATGGTTTTCGCTAGAAAATGAGCTATAGGTTAGGTTAGGTTGAAGCGGTTGTCCATTGTGGACACACTCAGGCTCGTAGCCCATTGTGATGCCGCATGGGGAAACTAGCCCTTATCCCTCCTGAAACCACAGTGTACTGTTCAAAAATTTTGCTAGATCCTTAATTTCGACAGAGCCGAGATCTTCTAATTCATTAAAGAAATGTTTGCCCATATTGGCGAGTCTACGTCTGGATAGAGCAGGACAATGGCACAGAAGGTGCGGAATCGTCTCTTCCTCTTCCTCGTCTAGACAACTTCTGCAGAAGTCATGTGTTTGCACACCCATTCTCTGGGCGTGCCTACCAATTAGGCAGTGCCCCGTTATGACTGAAGTCAGTATGTTGAGACTATGTTTGTCTCTCCTTAGTAGAAGTTCTG
Organism: Anastrepha fraterculus; assembly: GCA_037575425.1. NCBI lineage: Eukaryota > Metazoa > Arthropoda > Insecta > Diptera > Tephritidae > Anastrepha > Anastrepha fraterculus. The sequence goes on along the minus strand of JAYXIM010055300.1, from coordinate 44,991 downwards.
TGCGTTTAGCATTGAGAGTCGGCCACATCTGTCGGGCTATTTTGCAAGTGGCTTCGTTTCGCCATCTTTCATTCGCTATTCTTACAATTTCCTCGTGGATATGTAGTCTACATGTTTGCAAGGGTATACCTATATCAGTGTCTATGTGTTCATCAGTCAGTTTGGTGCCGATTTTCGCAAGTTCATCAGCTCTACAGTTCCCCTCTATGTCGCAATGCTATACTTTTACAAAAAAAAAAGACTAAAAAACAAAAGAAAATAGTCTAAACAGATTAAAATGTACATATATACATATGTACACACATACATATGTATGCGTCTATCTTCAATGGATTATTTGAGCCAATCGAAAATGACTTGATCCGATAGGAAGTTTTTAATGTAAAGAAGGTGGAAATTAAGATTGTGTGTATGGTTAAGTAAAACTGATTCAAGCGTGAATCGCCTCACGCCTCTTCATATTCGAGCAACGAGCGCAGTCTTCAGATCGCAATACGTCTCTGCTTGTATATTTTTCCTTCTTTCGCTAGAAAGAGTTTTTTATTAGTTCACTGAACATGAATGAATATAATTCGAAAAGTTAATGAAATCCCACTATGAAAATTTAAGGGATTACTGAGCATTGGTCCACTTTCTTCTTCTTCTTAAGAGCTTAACAAAGCGCACCAGTCATGTCTTTCTCGTGGTAACCGGCACCACCAAGTGAAACTACGTAGTTCTCCACTCTCATAAATGTTCCGAAAATTTTTTTCTAAACAACAAAATTAAATAAATGAGAGATATACCTATTTTATGCACCGACAATATTTTGCTTTAAAAACTCGATACAAAAATTTTCAACTTTGAATAAAACCTGCAAATAGAGCAATTTACAGCACATATCTGTGTTCTATTTGGGTAGCTTAAACTTAGTTTAAAGATCAGCCGAAGTTCATTAGCAATGAAAAATTGGTCCTTAATGCCAATAATATGGGAGGGTCACTCTCATATCATGCGAGGTTAATCAGAGTTTCATATTAAGGGATGACTATACATACATATGCAGTTCACAGCGTTATATGGCACCTTCAGCAGTGTTTTTCTCCGCTAACTAAAACCTATAATTCCCCCATACTTAATACTATTTTTGAAAGGAATGTTTAAATGTATAACTAACACTCAAAAATATATCGTTTTATAATCTTCATTCACCGCATTGGTTTCGCAATGACGTTACTTTACACTTCTATTTAAATAAGCGATATTTTTCTAATACTGCAAATTAGTTGGCAACGCGACCATGTTTTTTAAATGCAATAAGCAGTTTGCACATGTGTAGTTGTGATGCTAACGCAGAAAGGGAGAATTTACATTGATAGGTAAACATGTAGTAAATACAGGCACACTAACACGAAATACAGGTGCGATAGAGTGCCAAAGCAAACATACATATACTCTAAAGAGAGTGAGAACATCGCACTTACCTGAGACTGAGAAAAGGTTGATAACCACAAAAAATTCAAAGCATCAACGACTGGCTACACCAACGACACGAATGTTTTAGCTCGAAGCGAACTGGCCCGAAAAGGCAGGCAACGGCAACAACAGCAAATTTAGCAGCCAATGTTGGCTTACAAAAATTTAACGATCATGCGGCCGAGAGTGAGTATGGCCGTTATTGACATTTACCGATTCGGCACCTATGCGAATAAATTTCGCCTGTTGGTGTTTCGTGGGAAAATTTGATTGCGCGAGCATTTCGTGTCGAGCAGGCATTTCATGAGCGCGCTAGATACATGTGAAAGAGCGCCATTGCCTAAAACGTGCTCGTAAGATCGGTGGAGAACTGAAAGATATGGAGACTTTTAAAATGAGACTTGAAAATGATTAGAAGTGTAGGAGTATTATGAATTATAGCAGAGTATGTCTGCAGCATTTGGATAGCACTTAGCAGCAGTCTCTTACGATGGCGCTTTAGTTAATTTGATACGCCTTTAAAGAAAAGTGTATTGAGCGGCGACGCTACTTGCTCTTTGTACACTCACTCACACACATATGTAAGTGCATATACTGCTGAGCGGCATATCTGCTTGCTGTCTAGCTGGCTGGTTGATTGTTTGAGTTGACGTTGACGGTGAGCTCGCCTAAGTCGAAGTATGGCTCAGATAGTTTTCCAACGCATTTACCTGTTTGCGGACGTGTTTTACGGAGTATTGTTGCACGAAGTTAGAGCGTGTGCGCGCGTTACCAATTTGGTGTTTTTGAGGCAGGCCCGCTTGCTGTCTACTTATGTTAAGGTGTGTGTACATGTGTGCAGTTGTATGTAATGTACTACATGTATAAATGAATTTGGTTTTAGTTGTGTGTGTGTATATGTGTCGCTTTGGGGACCCAAAGAAATATGTAGACGCGAGACGCCGCGCATTTAATTGAAGAAAAAATTAAGAAAACATGAAAAGATGTAGCTGATGAGAAGCGTTGAAGGTGAAAAAGTGTAAAAAATTCCAAAGGTAGGCGTAACACAAAAGTGCAAAAAACACTAAACAGAGTTATATTATATATTTATTTTGCCGCATCGAATATGTATACGTACATATATGTATAAGTATATACATATGTACATACAAATGCACAACGTTTAACATTTTCAACTCAACGGTTTCTCAATGACGCAGTGCAATTAAACAAGTTTTTGATTTGGAAGATACAACCACAGGAAGAGTTGTAGAAAAGACAGTTAAAATAAACGCAAGTGAATAAAAGCAAGAAAAATAACATAAGTGATAAATAAGTGGTGGAAAAGGTGTCGAAAAAGAGGCCGAATAGGGAAATAAGTAATAATTGGTAGTCATTGTGTTTAGAAAATTTCACAAAGCATTCGAAAAATTAAGAAATTTCGGTAGGAACGGCAAAAACGCCAGAAATTCCTGAGTGTGGTTAGCAAGCGTGCATTCTTCTGTGCATGTACAGGCATACACACTTGCATACATACCATAATGATTACACAAATGTCAGTGAGCATGTGTGCAATTTGAACCGCGCCTGTGTATTGGTTGCTATGGCAGTTACCAACGCTGAAAAGTGACGTCGTTGAAACCTATAAATAACAGCTAAAAAAATTCAAAAAAGCCTTTACACGTACATTTGTACATACATATGTACATGCATGCTTACATGTGTGCAAAGAAGTTTCGAAGCTAAGATATATGTATGTATGTATGTGTGTATGTATGTATAAAAAATCTATTAAATTTCAAAATTATAAATAATTAACGAAGAATAAAAACAAAATTACGCAAAGTCAAGTTAAGACCAAAAAAAAAAATAATCCAATCAATATAATCATCGCTTACTTCCTACAATTACTTCAAATCGTTAAAAAAAATCACTTCATTTAATTTCAACTAAAAGCAAGCGAATACAACAATGGCACCAAGCTATGGAGTTCCAACAGCGCCATCACAGCATCAACTCCATCGGTTGGCAGCACTATCTAGCGCTCACCGCTGCGCAGCGGCCGTAAAGTTTTAAAACTATCAGCTTAACGCTCTTTGGTATATTGTATTTCAGCGAATTGTGCGGCCATCAATCGAGCGCTTCACTTCACTAAACTTCACTCCACATTTGCGCCAACTCACCGACCCTGCATTCGCCCCTTTGCAACTTTTTTTCTCTACCATTACTTCTACTCACCTCACCACACATGGCAGCGCACCGCATCGCATCGCGTTACAAACAGAGATTTGCTCTTGAAAAATCAACATCAAACCGCCGCGACTACGAAAACGGTATAAACGTGATTTTTTTCGGTTTTTTTCTTTTGCTTTTGCGAAATGCGAGCTGTAAGCCGCGAGATGCGAAATGAACTGGAAATCGCTTTGTTTGTTTGTGTGTGTTTACGCTTGATTGCGCGGTTGGTTGTCCGCTCTTGGATGTCGCAATGATACGTGCGGTGTTTGCGGCGGTTTTTAGTTTTTGTAATATTGAGATGAAGTTGGTCATTATCGTGTCGGTGTTCGTACTGCCTAACTGATCTGCCTTGTTTTCTCTGATGTTGGCTAGCGGTGCTAGCTGAAGATTTTCTGAGACAGTTTACCGCAGTTTTTTCATTTATTAATGAATTTTCATGCCTACCTTGATCTTACATATGTGGGTTTCACTAAAGTTAAAGAAACTAATGGTCGCCTCCTCAATTCATCATTCCATTTCATTTGCTGGCTACTTAATCTTCTCCAATTTATATACCAAGTTTCTGTTTGTAAAGCTGGTCGTGTATTCGAACATCGCAGTGAATTTAAGGAACTCCCTTATGCATTTTTTTATGCATACACGACTTACAACCTAGAATGGTACAGGCCGAGCACATCTGTATCTCAAATAGATCAAAAGTTAGTTAGTTACCGTGGTTTCATCGGGTTATGAGACATTTGTGTATGAGGTTTTGGGTTCAGGCACATTATTTGCATACTTTTGGATCTCTTTACATTATTCTTCTCCTGACATTATTCTGCATTTTTCTTTCCTATTTTTATTTTTTTCTTACTTTTACATAAATCCTAAACAAGTCATAAAAGCCGCAGAACTTTATGGTAGAATTTTCCGCCTTTATTCGTAAAAAACGAGTTCTCTGACTTCTTCATCTCAATATAACGCGTCCGAAGCTGCAGATTCATGATCCCCATTATCTTCAACTCTTTACCCCTTCGAATATTGAAGAAGTATGTGCTTGAGGTTGGCTTTTACTTTTTCTTAAGAACTGTCATAAACAGCCGAACTTACTGGTAACATTTTTGGATTCTTTTTAGAATATAAAAAATTCGTCTCCTTACCTTATTCGCTTTGGAGTAATGGTCCCATAGTTTCCATGTCGTACGGTTTAAACGTGCCCATTACTGTTTCTAGACTAACTGAAAGGAAACAATTTCATCAACGTCATTATAAAGTTGAGAGAGACCCATTCCTCATGTGTATCATTTGTTAACTATTTACGAAGGTTTTAGATAACCTTCTGTGCGTGTGTCCGGCAATATTAAAAACGCGTTTAAACGCCTGGGAGCCCCACTGTTTGAGCGTCTGGAAGGCGTCGCAAAAGCGGGTCTCCCAGCTTTGCTTAGATTCGCCAAAAGCGCTAACATCCTACATGATGTTTACTTTCAGTATTCATAGAGGTCGGCCTCCATCTGATATCGCTAGGGAACAAGAGGTCTATGCGTGGCTTATTGCCAACCAGGCTAACCTAACCTAACCTATGAAGGTTTTATTATGAGGAACTCATTTTCCTGCTATTGGGCCATTGAAGTCGCTAGTTTAAGTTATGGAAGAAATTACTGACATCTTTATTTTGCTCTGAGTTTTTGAAGGATCCAGTCTGATTACGAATTGTGGAGATTTAAGAATCGATTTAAGTTCGATCGAAAGCCACTGTAATTTTATAGTCTAAAGCGTACCAGCGGATGGAGCAGGGATACATTCTTCATTAGAACTTGAAATCCATTATTTCTGATGATAGTTCTTAGTAAGCTGTGAGTGCATTTCTTCTAGGCAAAGCAATAATATGTGGGAAAATCTGTCTCTATTAAAAATTTGTTTTCTACATAACGACATTACATTCACTTAGTCGTATAATTGATCAAACCTATGTATAAGCTGAAATCCATATTTCAACGAATTATTTTTCTCAGATCCTCCCACTCCTAAAACGGACTGCTCGCTCTGCACAAGAACAACATGTGCGCTCTGTTTGAAAAGCACCACTAGTTCGTCATTAAAATGAAAACGATTCTGTTTCGCATTACAATTAATTTTATTCTCTTCTAAATAATCTCCATGGCAACTCATATATATTCGTATCCCTCTTCCAAACTTTCCACCTTTCAAAGCCCTTTTCGAATCAACTTTTGATACTTGGAACTCTCCTCTCTTATCTTTTCTAATTCTCTCGAGTATCCTGACTTGTCTCAAAATACTTTCCACGATTAGGTAACTTCAGTTGTATCAAAATAGGTAATGAAGTCCATAACAGTTAAATATAGGGGTTACGGAGCGGCAATAATGTGGTTTTGGATAAATAGGCGGATGCAGGATGTGAAAGAAAATATACAAAATCATACTTTTTGATCGACTTTTTCACTATATTTCATGTTTTAGATCTTCTTAGTGTTGGTAGGCCCAGGTGGCAAGACATTCCAGCACCAGTTTTAATGTAACCTAGAAAGAGTTAAAAGCCTTGATTTCTGTCTGACTATTAGTATTAGCGGGTATACTTTGCTCTTGCGTAGACTTCCGCTTGGCATATGGTTTTATTCTTGCCTAGCGCTTCCGAGTATCTTTTCACTGGTCTCTGCATCTTATGAGGGATCCGTCCGTGTACTATGCAACCATGTTGTGGTTTATCTCGTAGGTTTTAAGTGACCGCCGTAGTCGGATGGATTGGTTCGTGACCACCATTCGGGAGTGTTGTAGGTTGCTCCACTTGTGCAACAATATCAAGACGCACACCACAAACAGGGGGAGAAGCTCGGCCAAAAACCGAACGTAGAAGTGTACGCGGCAATTATTTATTTATTCATTTTTATTTTAGATTACTCTATCCAATTCTTTTTATCTCAGTTCAGTCATTACGCGTTTGAAAAAACTGAATATCGGTAACAACATGTTCCATGTCCTTGAGATCTCAGGGGTTAATTCAGCAAGAACTCTAAACTTCCTGCGGCTTTAGCGAGCACCTGAGCTAATGGTAGCTTTGGTTATTCTTAGTATGTCCCTTCTGGCTTGAGGGGATCGTTTTGTTTTTAATCGTTTTTCTTTTTTTTGTTAATTTCCTCTACCAACTTCCCACCAGTTGTCCTCAACACTTTCCCATCCCAACAAAACAGTTTAGACGCCTCGTCACCTGCCTACTTCAATAAATGCACATTTCACTGGTACAAGCATCCGTCCGTTCAACAAGTAACCAACTTAACCGCCAACCGCCTATTTGTTCATCCGCCCATCCGTTATTCATCCGGTCATTCAAACGCTCAAATGACTAGTATGCGTATTAATGGCTGTTGGCCATCTTGTCTATTGGCTATTGATTAGCGGCGACACATTCACTAACCAATTCATTTGATGGTGGACCACAATACAAATAAGTAGGCTGGCTGGTTGACTAAGTGACTTTTATGGAGTGGCGGAAAGGCAGTTTGGTGGTATGGCTGTATGGCGGATTGCGTGAACGTTGGTCTCCTTAATAGAATGGGCAGATATACAGATTTATATGTATGTATGTATTTGTTTAAATTTATGCAGTTGCAATAAATGTTCTGTTCACTATACGGATGGATGGATGGATGAATGTACGAGGTTATAGCTTGTTGCGCTGCTGGAAAGAAAGCTTTGCATGTATGTATGCATGTACATAGACATACATACATACTATGTAGGCATTGCAGAATTGAAAGTGGGATAAATGGATGGATGGATTGGATTGATTGCGCGAATGACTCGTAAATCAGTACTGTTTGTGAACAGTTTGAATTGATATATTGAGAGTTTATTCGATGATACATAGAAACCGGAGCGTTTGGTTTCCTCCGCTAAGTTGCCTAGTTATCGTGCCTATTACCTCGATTCGATACATATTTATGGTTGATTGCTTGACAGTTGCAGCTTGAGTGATTAACTTCGCCATCAACTTTGGCGAAGCGATATCGTTGACCGATCTTGAATTGCAGCAATGAAACGGCGCAAAACTGGCCTGTCGCGATGAAAAGTCGCCAAACAACCGAGTATCACAATTTTTGCAAAATATACAATACCTACAAGCATGTCCATACATATGTATGTACATATGTGCTGCTACCAGTGTTGTTGTTGTTTTTTGTAATTGCTCTTGTTTTAATAGACGACTTGAATTTCAGCTACAACTATCGTGTATGCTCCATTAATGAATGTGTGTAGATGTATTTGTTTGCATGTACGAGTATAGTCACCAGCCAGCATGCGTTCCACTCCATTTCCCTATTGCTATGCGCGAACGTCAAGATCGTTGTTAACCAGAGGAACAACAGGCAGAAGAAGAAGAAGAAGCAACGGGATAGCGACGATATATTACTGCAAACACACGTGCACACATTTACAAATACATGCATACATAAATATTGGAGTAATGAAAATAATCATCACGACAACAACTCCAAGTAGAAGTAAAAACTCTAAACAGCGCCATACGTTGCCGCTCGGCCGCTCTGCTGCTTTTCTTGTTGCTCAGCTCATTGTAGCTTCGCAGTCTCTGCCTAAGCCGACGTTCGCATTGGAATGTGCTGCTGGCATCAACACAACATTGTTGCTATTGCCCATGTGATGTCGCTCTACTATGCGCTCTCAGTGTCTCTACATCTCTCGATTACAGGCAACCCATCGTAGCGCAGCTTCCACACACGCGCTCCCAACTGTTGCTTTTCAATGGACTCCACACATTCCAGTTTTTGTTGTTGCCGATCTGGTTGTTGCCTGAATTTGCTACGTTCACTGTCATCTACTGGTTTTCATTGTTGTATTGCTCTTCTTTATTTTTGTTGTTATTATTTTTTTTTTTGGTATTGTTTATGACGTCGCAGTCGTCAACATCGCTATGCTGCTCTTCTTAGCATGCCCACATTTTGCTTGGGGTTCAGTGATTTTGCTCTGCTCAATGTTGACAGCCGCAAGCAATATTGCCAACACAGACAACAATCGGTAAACGGCCAACAACAAATGATTTGAATGACTCCTCGCCTCCAACAACCGCTAGCGAATGGTTTGGTTGTTTGAGCTGAGCTGTGGTCGCAACTCTGAGCTGCGATAGAAGCGGAGGCGAAAAAGACAAAACAAAAAAAACTAAATCTACAATGCAATGTGAATGTGATTTTTCAATTGTTTGTGGGTGCGGAGCTCATGGAGAGGAACAGTCAAAGGGAAACGTTGGTTTGTGGCAGCCAAACCAATTGTAAGGCAAGCGAGTGACATACCACGCTTCGTAAAAGGAAACAAATGAGAAGGAAGCGGTAAAGTACCGACGTTGTGACAGACGTAGGCAGCCCAATAATAAATAAAATAAAGAAAAGACGGCGCGCAACAATAATGTAATATAAGCAACAATATGTATTCCTATATAGACATGCTTATACATATGTACATATATACCTCAAACACCAACCATGGGAAATAAAACAACCGCAATGCAAAGTGAAAGAAAAAAATGCAAAACAACATAAGCTACCAAATACAATGGGAACTATGGTACAACAAAACCGACAACCGCTAAGCAAAGTAAAGGAAACAAACCACGAACTTCCTCCCTTTGTTGCTAAATTAATTGTTGCTATTTTTTATTTTCTCTTTTTTAATAATGGGGTTAACATGAGCTTATGTTTGTTTTTACTTTAGAAATCTCCTACAAAGTTTTGCTGTGACTCATTGTGGGATTTGGTGATACTATTTTCATCTCTAACAACTCACTTACTTGAATCGCTTAGATAACCACTCACAAACTCCTAATCAGACAATTTTTGCAATTCGTGTGCCTCCTTTACTTTGCGAATCTAAGGGTCGTTAGCTAATGTCAATTCAATCAATTATTCAGAACTTAATCAGAAAAATGGAATCTTATGCGGAATTTGGCTAAAAAAAGCACTCTTTCAATGTCCGTTTAGCGCTCATTTGTCAGTTAGCTTCGGTTTGAATTTATATTAAGATAGGTTGTTGGTTAGCCATAAATTAAATCAGAAGTTTGCTAATTAACAAAATTAAATACATATGTACATTCAGCAAACTCGCTGCCCTACGTTAAAGATGAGCAGTGGGGTCATGAAACTCTGGAGCAAACATATAATTTTACATGTGGTTCTATGGTAGACTCCCAGACTTTTTTCTTTTTAATATAAGTTCCCGAATTTGGTCCTTCACTCAGTTATTGAATTTGCAATGTTAAGCAAAATACTTCTTCTATACTTGCCATCAGTAGATGCCACATCAACCCTTCTATACATAATTAGTCATGCTAAGTACCAGAGCCCGCGGTGGCACTGTGACTTAACGCGTTAGAGCAAGCCGTTTTTCTCATTCTTGGCTGTGATACATAAGCAGTCGACTCTGGGCTCAAGATTTACACTGAACTAGAATATTAAAATGTGTGTGGTACACAAAAGGTATCTTCTAATAGAAATCTCTAATCGGCAGTCAGCGGCAAATCTCCGAGTGTCATGCACTCTTTTTGTCCGGAATATTAAGTTGTCTCCATCTTGAGGAAGATACTAGTATTATCATGTAGGGTTCTTCTGAAAGCTCATACAGCTCATTATTAATCGGTTAAGATATTTACTGTCCCTGTTTTTTATTCGTCGCATCTTAGTAATATAATTTCCAAGTCAGTCCAAGCTCTTTCGGGTTAGGGTCATTACGCGTTAGATTTTAAGGATAACCTTATAGTCGGCATTCATGTCGATCTCCCTTTGTAGATGAATTGCTCAACGACTTCGCAAAATCTTGCCCTAAAACACTTTACTATTTTAGTCATTAGCCCGACAATAGTTGCATGTAACCTTGCTGTCAATTCCATTTTAACCAAGTCCTATTTAGCGAAGATATGAATAGTTCGCTCATTGCGAACAGTTTATGAAAGTAGAAAATAGAAGAGAAGGAGTTGCACACATATCCTCTTCGCCCACTTAGGCTCAAGATGGGATAGAGGATGGCATGACAGCGTGATTAAAAGCTTAATGGGTCTAGAATTAATAGATCTTGTAAGTTATTATCCTGAGTTAGATTTGCGCAGTGCGAGACAGTTTAAGAGGAGACGGATAGATTATTCTTCCCCATCGTTTTTACAGCTTCTACAAAATGGGCCACATAGTGTTTTTTTAATCATATGTGCTGTTGACAGTGGCTAGAAATCTTGAATGAAAGTCTGTATCGTATCTCCGCGGAACGAATTGTACTGTTTTACGCTTCAACAACGTTCGGAAATATTGTTAACTTATGTCCAAAGTTAAAGTAGAAAGTACGAAGGTAAATAAACAAACTTTTCGAATTTTGTGATTTTTAAATTAAATTAATTCAATTAAAATGCTTCGTATTAAATTGTGAAAGCACGAATTGTAAAAATGCCTAGAAATGCAGTTTTTTTCCTCGCTTTCGGCGATCCTCTGCTCTCATTTAAGTAGAGAGCTAAGCTGACGTAATCATAGGTTTTTATTTAATTTTTTTTTAACTTTTTTCCAACTACTTTCGTTTCAATTATTTTCAACGTTTACAGTAATCTAACCTAGCTTTTCAATTTTATTGACGAATCTACTCAATTTTGACGTTATCTTATCGTTCTCTCAAATAACACAACTACTGTGTCGGCACGGCAAAATTACGCTGTTTTTCCCACCTTAATCTTAGTAATTATTCTTGTCGTAATCCGCGAATACCGAACATCCAGAGAATACAGAACATGCAGGGAGGGCTTCCGAAAACCGCGGAATAATGGCGCGTTTGACAATTGAGTGACGTCAGTACAAAAAATAAGCAAACCTTTCTGTGCAAGTGTATGTGTGGACTATTTTATTCATTCTTGGCTCCCCACTTACTCTCGTTAGTTCTTCCTCTTTTTTTGTTTATTTTGTGTACTGACGTCATGGCCCTTGGGAAGGTACACCTATGACTTCATTGAATTTTTTTGCTTCCCTGCACGGAAAACTCCAAAAATGTATTTGCCTATACTTATATAATCAATAATGAGCTGCGCTTTATCACTCTCTCACTTCCTGCATTGCTCTTTGTCGATCATGCGGCGCTTTCTATTTTTTTGTTATTTTTTGAAGCGGGGGTGGATGCCATAAGTGCTATCAGATTTGTATTATTCTTTTCGTCGGTTTTTACGCCTACCACAGTGTAATAAAAAGGAAGGAAACGCAATAAAAACAACAATAAAAGAAAACAACCGACTGCATCAATTTGACAATTGAGTGCTCGTATACACGCATGTGTGCGGCAGCGTGTACCCTGCAGGAATAACAATTGGCTCCGGAGTAATGTGCGTGATTTTAGAAGTGTGACTGGTGTGTGCATGATGGTTTCCCTATTAACAATTGGTGAATTTTACACGACTATGTCTTAGGCAGTGTTAATCGCCCACGCCTGCTTGTGGTTTGAAACTAGTACTCGTTCGGAACTACATAGTTTTAAACTAAGCTTTAAAACTACAATATGTACGTACCTGCTGTAGTAGAAATTTTTAGAGTAGCAGCGTAACATTTAGGGCCTATGTCTGATTCAGGGGGGACGAAAAACAATTTTCTATTTAACATTTTCAAAGTTTTGTAATTTTTGTAATATTTTTAATTTCGTGAAATTTTTTAAAATTTCTAGAAAAGTTTTAATTTAGTAAAAAGAATTTTAATGTAGTAAAAATTTTAATTTGGTAATTTTTTTTTTATTTAGTAAACATTTTTTTTTAATTTAATAAATTTTTTTTTTAATTTAGTAATTTTTTTTTTAAATTTAGTAAAACAATTTTTTTTTTAATTTTTTTTAATGTAGTAAAAAATTTTTTTTTAATTTGTTATTTTAATTTAGCAAAACAAATTTTAATTAGTAAAAAAAAAATGTATTTGGATATTATTCATTTTGAAAACATTTTTTGTTTGTAACTAGTGTGCTTCCATTTTACACTTATAATAAAATTTTTCTAATTTTTAGCTTTATTAATTTGTTTAAATTTTTCTTTAATTTCGATGTTTTTTTGTTTTTTTTTTGTGATTACTCTTACTTATAACTTTGGTAGTTTACGCTTTATTGGCAATCAAATGTGACATATTCATTTCAAACACGGATGTCATATTTGGCAAAGTGGTGCATAATTGATTAAATCGCGCTAGTTCTGAAACAGAATGTAATTTCACCGCCTCACGCTTTCCTGCACGGTATGTACGAAGGAAAAATTAAAGAAATCAAACGAGCCAGGCAATTGAGACAAACGTGAGCGCAACTCTGAATTGGGACTGCATTTCATAGTTTGTGAATTTCCGATGATCTTGCCGATTGCCGTCAGTTGCATAGAAGGCAATAGTCGATGTGGTGCTCGTACAAAATATGGTGTTTCTAAGATGCTAAAAAGTATGTATCATATATATATGAACATATCTGAAGTAAGAAAAGGGAAAATGTAAATAATTTAACTAAAAATGTGAAAAAATTCCAAATTAATAATGCTTCATAAAAACTCGTGCTTAGGCAAGCAAATGCCGCCGTAACAAAAACAAAAACAAAAATTAAACAACAATTCCACGCTTAAATGATTAACACAAATTTCTATGTTAAAGGCATTTACCGGTTTTCGTCAGGTTTCTTGTAAAGAAATGTGAAATATGTAGTAAAAAAAGTTGTGTTATTTATGTTTTCTTTCTTTCAGTGAATATGGCAGCAGCAGCTGAACTTAGAAATCTTGAAAGGTGGTTTACAAAACAACAATAACAAAGTAAAAAATACTACTATGAGAAAAAGCGAAATATTTACGTAGTAGGACGAAGTGAACAAACTAGTGAAGAGTCTTAAACGCAAATGGTTAAAATTAAGTTAAAGAAAAAGTGAGTGAACGAAGTGTAAAGAAAAGGTGTTGAAATGTGAGAAGTGAACGAGGAAATGAACAAACCGAAATTGGATGAAAGTATACAAATATATGTAAATAATAAAATTGTGTTTAGAAATGTGAATTAAAAGTAGAGCACACAAATTTTTGATGGAGCGCAAATTAACAAAAACTAATATTAGCCAGAAAAAACAAAAACAAATGTAAAAATTCAAAAAGTGTAAATTTTAATAGATATTAAAAATTAAAAATATTATTTAAATTATAAAAAACACAAAAATGTAATTGATAAGAACAGAAAATCAAATGAAACAAAAATATAATGGTAGCAAGAAAAATAAAAAAGCTAGTTAAAAAAATTTAAAAATGTATGAAATTAAAGCCTAGAAATTTGAAATGACATTTCGCAGAATCTGTACAAAAAAAACTGAATATGAGTGAAGGAAGAAACCCAAAAAGAATTTAAAATATTAAATATCATAGCAGAGCTTGTACGTTTTAAATAAAATATGCGAAAAGTTAAATTATGCAAATCGCAAAAATCTTTACAAAACTTTCAATAGCATACATGAATTATGAAAAAAATATCTAAAATTCGCGAAGGCACAAAAAAAAAAAATTTTTTAAATAAAATAAAATAGTGAAAAAGTTTTTATAAAAAAGTAACACAAAATTTCAATTAAATAAACAAACAAATCATAGCTTCGCCTGAAAAAGGGGCTACACTACACGACCGCTTAGCGTAGTTGCTGACATCCAATCAACAACTTGTCAATATAACAATTCAACAATTCTGTAGTTTGGAAATTCAGCAATTCAGCAAGTTATCATACAAGCATACATACATTTGTGCATAGCGATAAATAGAAGAAAAAGTCTAAAACTCTATTGGCAATCCATCAACTCAGCAATTTTTCATTTCACTCAACAATTCAACAGCCGAGTGCAGCCATAAGGGCAATCAGCCAACCGAACCGATCCCACAGTGTGATCGACTGTGCGGCCGACCTACCGCACTTACACACTTACATACATACACATACACACGCTCAACATTTCAGCAAACATCCATAAGAGATTTCCATTGCAGTAAGCAGCTAGTATTTGGCAATCGTTGAACCTGCAACGGCGCATCAACTGAGGTCAGTAACACCAATAGTGTACAAGTCACGTTTGTTTACTTCATAAAACACATATGTATGTATCTATAGCTGTACAAACATATGAATAGCTCCAAACATGATTATATACTAACATACACACACACATACATATGCATACACACTTACATACATGTATTTCCAAATAAGCGGAAAGCTACAAACTACGAGTAGCACTCTCTACATGCCTTTGAATTTGGAATCCACACCCGCATTCATTTGAGCTGTACATACATACATACACATAAATTCGTTGGCTCCTATGTGCAGCCATGCGCATGCCGGCCATGCGTCGCCATGTAAGCCACTACTCTGTTTGGAGCCGTTGTTTTTCTACTTTTATTTTTATTTTCATTTTCATTTTTATTTTTTTATTTTGTAGTTCTTTATTCGCGCGCTGATTTGAAATTTCCCTTTCAATTCGAGTTCCAATTTCAAAATATCAACAGCGCGCGTAGCAATCCCGTTTCTGGTTCAACGCTTACTTCATTCGCTTGCGCCAAATATGCCTTGCATTACTTTAACTCACTTCATTCGCGATTTTTTATTTTTATTTATTTATTTTTTTTACTTAATTTTTTTTTCAATATATTTTGTTTTTATTTTAAAGTTTATCAGCTTTAGTTTTTTATTTGTACTTTTTCAACATATCTGCCCTTTTTTACGTCCACGTTTCGTTTGTTCATGTGCACGCATACGTATGCATGCAGGTATGTACATTGGCGTGCAAAACTGTAACATGATGTAACACTATTCATTCCAGTAACCGTTATCTACTCAAGATTCCAATGAAATACATATTTGTTTCAATATACCTGTACTCTCCAGGTATTATCCAGGTCCATTAGTTTCTCGGTAGGTGGTAGTTTCTCGATATCTCGTAAAGTATCGATCAAACCATATAATTTAATTTATTACAAAATTTTTATTTTTTTTTTCGTACATTTATTTTGTAAACTCAACTCCGATTTGCTAATAAAACCACAAATTAAATTTCTGATTTGTTGCGGCTACTATGCGCATGCGGATATGCTACAAATATTAAAACATTTATTTTATTATTTACTTTTAACTTTGCCATTTTATGTTAAGTTTGCACTATTGTACATATCTTAACTTTGCATTGTACACGGACCGCTACAGATTTTATTCATTCTTCGATATTTGCACCTCAATTAGAAGACATCTTCAAGAACTCTTATCCATGCCTTAGACCGGCTCGGGGGCCATAGGAAAAAAAGTGGAAAAAGTCAATAAAAGAAATAGAGGATTTCGGCACCATAAAGAGTCCTTCCTTCTAAAAACAGCTGAACTATTATTTTAAGTTATAATTTGACATGCGATGTTCATGTTCTTTAGAGGTCCAAAGTAATTTTCACATAGCTGGGTGAGTTACTCAAAGTATTCAGTATTCAAGTGTTTAAAAGTTAACTAGAAGTTTTCTTCTAAACTATTTTGATAAATTCAATAAACAAAGAAGTTATAATAATTGATAAATAAAAGGTATATCTTAGAGGTAGTACTCTGGGTAACTTCTCCAATCAGAAAAGTGGGTAAATGTTTTAACAAATAGGTTTTTTCACTATTTCTATTTAAAATTGCAGCACAGTCTTTTCAGCAAATCAAATTTAGTCAATGTAAAGGGTTTTCCAATAACAGGTGTCATTTTGAATAGTCCGCTATTTCGGAGAGATAATTAACGATTTTGTATGACCGGAATTGGATGGTATTGATATGGACAACGTTTATTTTCAACAAGACGGCGCTACGTGCTACACAAGCAACGAAATCATTGATCTTTTACGGGAAAAGTTTCCGGGCCGTGTTATCTCTCGAAGAGTTGATCACAATTGGCCACCGAGATTTTGTACTTTAACACCTTGTGACTTTTTTCTTTGGGGCGACATGAATGAGAAGGTCTACGCCAACAGCCCAGGATCGATTCAAGACCACAAAGATGGAATTCGTGAGGCTATCGAGGACATAGGGCAGCCACTTTGCAATTCGGTTATGGAAAATTTGAATGAAATGGATATAGTCCTATAAGCATGGCCGTGGTGGTTATTTGCCTGATGTTATTTTCCACTAGTAACGACATACCTTCCTCTTTATAATGAAATAATCATCCGTTCATTTATATTAAAAAATAACATTTTTCTTTGAATATCAAAATAACACCTCTTATTGGAAAACTCTTTGCAATGCATACATAAATATCTAGTTGGCCTACTTTCGCAAGCAATGCTGCAAATATAATGTTTGACAAATTCAAAGAAATCCTCAACTGTCTCCTGTCTTCACTATGAAAATACTTTCGTACCGAATTTTGATTTTGATCCTCATTTAGAGATTTTTCTGTTCATTTATTAAAAATACAATTTCTAGTACTTATAAATCTTCACTTATGGCAACTCTGTCTATTACTTGTTTTAAGGATAGATAAATACAAAATTAATCATTAAATTTTTCATCAAAATAAATGATTTTAAGTGATCGAAAACTTTATTTTGACCTTCTACGCACTCCATTGCTTGTCTGTTTGTATATTCCACAGGTGTCAAATATGATTGACGTACGCGGCCATTTGCAAAAATTATAAGTCTTCCGATAGGTTGATTAATTTTGCGCCACGTAGCAGATAGGTTTTTTTTCTTAACTGTAACCTATTCTACAAGTGATCATCAACAAGAAATATGATCCATAAAGAAAAAAATCAAATGATAGATTCGTTGTGCAAAGGTTAAATGTGGGAAATAAATTCCATAGCTGCCACATGTCAGTGGAAGGAATTGGAAATAACAGTAGAAAGTGTTTCTGGCAGCAAAATAGTTAGGTCATTGCAACGGTTACTGCTACTCAGTACTGATGAAAGTACCGATTGCTGAAACGAGTGGTGTTACATCATTTCTCATTAGTGTACTTGCATTGCGTGACTTGCTTGTTTTTTACGCCCCAACTCGCATTGATCTGACTAGCCGCGGCAGCGTGCATTGCGAATGGCGAATAGCATCTCATGGGGCATTCTGGGGTCCAATGGCATATATGGTAACGATATTGCCGCATATGCCGCTGCTAACCATTTCGGTTCAATATGTCGCACTGACGAGCGCAATGAAGCGTGTATAGGCACAGTGTGTGGTGATGGCTTATATGGGAAGCTGTAGTTTTTATACAATATTTCCTTCTTGCAAATAAAAGAATCAGAAACACTAGCGCACATTTTCCACTGCCTTTCGGAGACTATGAGAAAAAATTAAATTTTTTACGCCCATGGACATTGAAATCGAGACTACTGCTGATACCATACCTATAAAAGCACTCATCTACTAAGTTTAAGAATTTAATTAATTCATTTAGATGTTGTCCAATTTGGTTAACTTGCTCCTAGGATGAAATACAAAATTACCCAATGCAAAGATTTTCTAGGAGTATGTAAAGGATGTAGAACCCTCTTATTTGAGATGCTATAAATAGTGTTGTACAACGAATTTAGTTTCATGAATTTTAGAAGATGATAGTTATACCAGGGTTAATGCCAACTCTCTATGCTACAGATAGGCGTTGAAGGGGCCTCTATATATTTACATAATGTCTCTATTAAGCTGGTTAGAAGATATGAAAATGAAAATTGAAAAAAAAAAACATTTTATTAAAAAATTATGCATAGTTTTCTTTTTAATTTTGAAATTTTATTTGATATGATACAATTCATTTTCAATCACCATAAATAATGCCCAGAAGATGGTTACAATTCTCAGTGACGCACATTTCGACTATTTGGTATGCATTTTTCATACCATTTTGGAACATTTGTGGGTTTATGGCGTCGATTTCCTTTCGAATATTGACACACAGGAAAAACTCCATCGCTTCCATCAAATCGATCGAGCGAAAATGCTGTTTTTGGCGTTGAGCCGCCGAGGGAACATTTCTTAAGCAAATTTATCGGCTGCACCATCCTGCTGGAACCAATAATCTTCCAACTGAATTTCCTCGATGAATGATGGCAAAAATTTGTTGATCATGGATCGATATTAGTTTCTATTGACAGTAACAATACGCCTTTCGTCACCCTCAAAAACGAATAACTCGGTAATGTTGTTGGTTCACACTTCACACCAAACAGTGACTTGCGGGTCATGCAGAACCGAACATTTTATTTATTTACTCCTCCTTAAGAGACCTCCTACCCGGTCATCGGCATGCCCTTGACAGTTGTTAAAGGGGAACTGCACAAATTATTTCTCAGGAAAGCGCAGAAAAGATGGAGCTCGATTTCTTCATCTGCTATTTCGAAAAGCCTTTGTCCCCAATACGATATACGAAGGACTCAGAAAGTTCTTTGGACTCCTCGCCACTCAATTTCAAAACTCGTAGCTGGGTTTACCGGTCACTGGACGATTGGCACACACGCGGAAAAGCTAGGGTTACCATTTAACCTCCTGTCGCAGAAGCTGTGGGGACCTTTCAGAGAAGGAGACTGTTGAGCATTTTCTCTGTAAATGTCCGAGTTTGGCAGCTAGAAGACTAAGGTCACTGGGAGCTCCTTTCTTCGACAGCCTGGGGCAGTGCGCCAACCTAAATCCAATCAATCTTCTCCATTATATCAACAGCTCTGGTTGGCTGTAGATATCTGCGCTTTAGTGCTACTTGAGGAGTGCCAGGTGCACTTCAACCATTTCACCTACCTACCTACCTTCGCTGAGAGTATACTATGCCTAGTCTCTTATTTATTGTAGGATGCAAATAGGATTCTGTACTTACAAACCTGCTAACTTGCAAATCCGCCATATAAAGCTACATTACTATTGACACTTTCTTCAGAGTAGGTCTTCAAAATACCTCAAATACTTTATTCAGAATTTTCAGAAAACTTTTGAGGATGCAGTTTTAGTATAATAGAGTGAAGTGGGATTTTCTGGGCACTTCAAGCCTTTACTTTACTATACATACCTATATATATATAATTGGCGCGTACTCCCTTTTTGGGTGTTTGGTCGAGCTCCTCCTCCTATTTGTGGTGTGCGTCTTGATGTTGTTCCACAAATGGAGGGACCTACAGTTTCAAGCCGACCCCGAACGGCAGATATTTTTATGAGGAACTTTTTCATGGCAGAAATACACTCGGAGGTTTGCCATTGCCTGCCGAGGGGCGACCGCTATTAGAAGAATGTTTTTCTTAATTTTGGTGTTTCACCGAGATTCGAACCGACGTTCTCTCTGTGAATTGCGAATGGTAGTCACGCACCAACCCATGTGGCTACGGCGGCCGCCAATTATTATGTTTTATATTTTTTTTTTTAATTTTTTGTTTTCAACCATTATTTCATCATTTTTTGCGCACGGTGCATCTACGCCATCAGTTAACTTTATATGCGCGCCCACAAAAAATGCGCTTATAGTTAAGCGTATCATTTCGCGACAGTGCGCAAATGCTGAGCGTGGGGTGCTGCATGAAATATAAAAAAATAAATAAAAGAATAATGAAAAAGTTATTTTTGGAAAATAGAAAAAATCGAATGTATATAGGCTTATAAATGAATTTTATATGAATTTCAATTACAATTTATTGTATATTTGCGTTTTCTCACTTACGCATTTGCTTAAATATTCTACATACTCTGCAGGAAAAACGACAGTTGAGTTTCAGGAGCCCATGTGCTTGTTCTTTTCTAATTTTTCGGAATAAGTGCACAATTTCACAATTTCACAGTTTGATAGTTTTTGATTTTATTTGGCTTTTGTAGTATCATCATCATCATAGCATCACAGTTCGGGGTGAACCATTGCTTTCGTTACAAATCGCTTCCATGTCACTCGGTCATCAGCTTTTCGTTTGATATTCGGTATGCCCATAGCTCCAAAGTCGCCTTCGATGTCATCTCTCCATCATTTTCTCGGCTGGCCTCTTCCTCACCTTGTCACCTTGTGGTTTTGTTTCGAAGATCTTTTTTAGGGTTTTGTTCTTGCCCATTCGTAAAATGTGATCAATATGGATCGAATCCTTTGCGCTTTGACGTAAGTATGGTATCGTCTTCAAGTCGTCCATATATTTTTCTCAGAATCTTTCTTTCAAAACAAGTTAACTGATCGATTTCTCTGGATTTCAGAACCCAGAATTCGCATTTCGCGAAAATAATGAAAAAATATATGTATTGGAGATGGCTTTTTTTTAATTTTTAGTTATCAAAAAATATGGCTGCTTATTGTCGCCTCGGTATTACAAAGTAATTTCCTTTATTTTACAATAAGATCAGTTCTGCAAATCAAAGATGGATTGGTATCAATACCTGTGAAATTTCTAGGCAAACATGGCCTAGGCTAAATCTAATTATTCAAATTAGGACCTTAGTAGAGGCTTTCATAGGACATTGTCTCATAGGAAATCATGCAAGGAGATTAGGCATTTACATGCATGATTTCTGTCGTAGCTGCAGGAATGAGGAGGAGTTGGAAACAATTCAATACCGTTAAATGCCATGCCCGGCTCTAGTCACAAGCAGGAACCAATATTTAAGATCTTAATTCTTAACGAATATAGATAATCTATAAACTTTAGGTATCAACAACCTTTTACGCTTTGCCAAAAGCTCAGGATGGTTCAATATGGAAAGGGAAATGTAGCCCAGCCCCTGCGCCTCACAACGGTCCCATTTTGTGGTCTAAGTAGCATCGCTATCCCTATGTGTGATGCGGCTGTCAAACCAAACTTAACCTAATCTAACAATACGAAATTGGAAGAGTTATCGAAATCGAAAACAAGTTTTTCTTCCTAGAAATTGGTTTGGTGGCATATTTTAGTGCTTTTGGTTTGTTTAATTATCAACGACATGATAAAAGGTAAAGAGAAGAAAGAGTTAATTTAACCCTGCAGTAGTCGCGCGGTCTACATATGTAATCCACCATTGTTAAATTTTAAATTTCTTGAAAATCGTGCATCGATTTCATCGGAGATTTTTGCTACTTGTAACTAACAAATAGAGAGCCACTCTCAGTGTTCCGCTGTTAATTGTCGTGTGCAGTTATGTCGCTAAAGGTTCGTGAAATTCATGGTCTACGTATGTATGCCGCGCGACCGATTACGTAAGTATTTTAAATTAGGTTTTATGCTAATAGCTAGTTATACTATATAAAGAAAAGTGGACTTTTGGCATATTTTTTCATTTTACAATTTTGTGGAACTTTTCTGATAATATTTACATATGTATGCTACTCTGCTGAAATGACTTTGGACGAACAACTCTTGTCCTTCAGAGGGCGTTGTTCTTTTCGGCAGTATATTCCAAATAAACCGGCTAAGTATGGACTGAAAGTTTTTGCACTTGTTCATTACCCATACACCTATAACTTAGAAATTTACGCCGGCCAACAACCCGAAGGTCCATTTCGGTTAAGCAACGAGAGATTTGATATAGTGATGAGAATGGTGAAACCAATTTATAATAGACATATCAATACTACTATGGACAATTGGTTTTCTTCTCTGAAAATAGCAAAGCAATGATTTGATAATGGAATTACAATGGTTGCTACCGTTCGAAAAGATAAAAGAGAAGTTCCCCGGGAATTTAGAATAGCTAGAAGCAATCCAATATACTCCTCAAAATTTGGATTTCACTCTCCATATACTCTGGTTTCTTATGTACTAAGAGCCAACAAAGTGGTAATAGCCATGTCTACAATGCACAACGATACAGCGATTGATTCTGACACCGGAGATCAACGAAAGCCGGAAATAATAACATACTATAATCGCACTAAAAATGGCGTTGATCTGGTTGACAAGATGTGTTCTTTTTATGACGTATCTAGGAATTCGAGAAGGTGGCAGCTGACTATGTTCTATAATCTTGTAAACCTCAGTGCTCTCAACACATTATGCATTTACACTGCAAACATTAACTATGCATCTGTCAAAAGGCGTGATTTTCTCATAGACTTAGCCTTGTCTTGGATGAAACCACTGGCTCACCAAAGATTAACACTTACCACGCTACCTAGAACACTGACATTTAAAATAAAATACTTCCTGGATCTTCCACAAGTTGCAACTCATCAAGGTCCAACGCACAATAACTACGTCGGTCGTTGCTACGATTGTGGAAGGGCCCGTAATAAAAGCACCCGTAAAGTGTGTAACGCTTGCAATAAACGCATTTGTCCTGATCATTCCAAGACTGTATGTTCGTCATGTTTCGAAAACAATTAAAACATCTCAATTATCTTCTAGTTATTTTATATATATTTTATACTTTTGTGAAGTATCTTAATTTTTTGTTAAAAAATGAAGTTTTGGTTTTTATTTACTTTATGTAAGAACGAAAAGTTTATTTATGTTATTTTTGATTAATATTAATAAATTAAACAATAACAAGAATATTTAAAACAAATGCAATGGAAGAATTAAATATTTATATTTTGTATTTTTAATTTTAAAATGGATTACATATGTAGACCGCGCGACCAATTACGTCAGTTTCAGGGGCGCGACTACTGTAGGGTTAATTGCCCAATTCGCTGCTAGTAATACGTAGTTGGACGAAATGCGTAAACGACGTCTACTGAGGTTGCAAAAACTTATGGCAGCAATACGCATGCGTGAATGTGGCAACAAAATGGTGCGGAAGAGCTATTTGGATTCTGGATGAATCACCACTTCAACCAACCAACGCATGCGAAATTCGACATTATATTTTATAATAAGCAATAACAGCTCAAAGCGTCTACGGACACACGCTTTTTTCGATAATATGGATGCATAAATAATAATATCTAATAAAAAATGTATTAGAATTATATATTGTAGACAAACCTCTTTTCTTTGAAGGCGTCCATTTTATTTAGTTTTTACTTTGACGTTTCTGCTTACACTCGTAGTAATAATTATCGATAGCACAGAAAATACAGGGTTGTACGGAAGAAGTATCTTTATAATGTAAGACTATTTTATAATCTCGGATTTCGGGATAGACATTTTGTGTGGGTAATCTCGCTTTTTAATTACTGATTGGGAGTTACGCACGAAAAAGTAGATAGTCTAGTTATACATATGTGAACGTATTATAACACAGGGTAGTATTTAAAAAGTGTGGTAATAATCTAGGATTATTTTATGGCTTCTTAGGCGTCGATGGGCGAGATAGAATGGAAAGTAAAATTTTAAGGCCATGCAACGTTTTGGGCATTTTCGTTCCACGAGAGAGAAAAAAGATATAACGCAGAGGAAAATGAGAGAGAGAGCTATATCTTATAAATATCCTAGATACACTTAAGGCTATTTTTCCTGAGTTTCTCCTTGTGGTGGCTAATTTCTAGTGAGAAATAACACTGCCTACTTTTTGACGCTTGTTTGTTGGAGCAAACGAGGTAGGAAATCTATTTTTGATGCCTACTTTTTGGCGTTATATTTCCTTGGTGCCTACTGTTTGGGGAGTTTTTAGGTTCCAATTTTTTTGGCGTTTTTTGTGGTGCCTACATTTTAGCGCTTATA
Organism: Anastrepha fraterculus; assembly: GCA_037575425.1. Lineage (NCBI taxonomy): Eukaryota > Metazoa > Arthropoda > Insecta > Diptera > Tephritidae > Anastrepha > Anastrepha fraterculus. Next base: position 20,768 of record JAYXIM010055300.1, on the reverse strand, counting down.
TCCGTTTCTTGGCTACTGCTTATGCGTACTATATAGTGTTATCCATTCCGGCGTAGGATTTATTGATATTGCCTTGCGGTAATTTGTGCCATTGTTGCGGTCCTGGAGTCGCTGCGTTTGTGCGGGTGATAAACGCTCGGAGTAGTGCGCGTTGTTGCCACGGTTTGTGTCCGGCGTTTACCTACACCGGTCGACCATTCTCCGATTTTTTGTAAATTTTGTCTATTTGTATTCTCTGCAAATGTTGTGAATTTATTTAGATATATATTCTTTCTCTCGCTCTCTCTCTCTCTCTCTCTCTCTCATTCTCTCTCGGGTCTCTCCCTCTTTCGTTGTCTGCCTTGAAAGTTTCACTTCCGTTATGTGTACTACGCTACACGCACATTTATTATGGGTAATCTCGCTTTTTAATTACGGATTAGGAGTTAATCTAGTTATATGTGAATCTTCCTTCAATTGTAGTAAATTCAGTCATTGCCAGACAAAGCAAAGCAAAGCACATTCATCTTTCTTGACCAAAATTAAAGAAATGGCTTGATTTGTGACTTAATTTTATTTGTTTAACCCCATCCAAATAAACCTACTAACCAAACTAGCTCATATATATCACAATAACTTCAATATTGCAGTGAGCCACATATTTTTATATGGACGATAAGCGCACTGAAATAGCTTCGTATGAAATAGTTGCGTAAGAAATCGGTGGGTCCAAAATATTTTATGTTATTTTTATTGGCTTTTTGCAATCTGCTTCATCGATCGAATATATTAAACGAAATGTCAACACACTTTCAGTATTCTATTAATGGAAAAGTGTTCTTACCGTTTGCATTTTTCGGTTCGTAATTTACTTCAATAAATATTGATTTGATATTTGTTTAACATATGCGCGTAGAAAAATGCGGCTAATATTTACCTCACTACAGCTACAGGTTTTCTCTGCAGGGCAGTGTACCGGCATGTGCCACTGTTTATACAATGCACACACACACCCGCATACACTCACATGATTGTGTGAGTATTTGCTTACAAGCAAAGCAAATGAATGTTTTTTTGTTTACCTACAAATATCCACACACTGTAGCAACATTTGAGCACCGGAATATTTGAACATTTATGTAGGTATGCATGTGGCTCTGTGTGTTGCATATTTAATAGTTGACTCACCGTGGCATCCGCCTGCCCAATACAGCCGCCAGATAGTTATCTGTGGATGTGTGTGTGGGCTCATGGGCCTGCACGCAAGGATCCTGTTGGCACCACTCCCAATTGCTCTCAATTGTGTTTTTGTTTTTGTTATATAAAAAATATGTCACGCTTGCGCTCACTCGCTCGCTCCCTGTTACCCAATGTAGTAATTTACTTTACGTGCTTTTCGCTTCCGCTCCCCTGTTGTGAAATGTCACAGTAGTTATAAAGGTTTAACTAAATTTTCCCAAATGGAATTGGCAAATTTGGTTTGTAAAATTTTAATTGAGACCCAATTTGTAGCTTTGTCATATGTACTATATGTGTGTATGTATGTATGTACATATGTATGTATGTATGTTAATATGGTCATGCATGACATTCGATCAGCGTACCCAGATGCAAGCAAATATTTAATGACCATATTTGTTATGAGTGTATGTACGCATGTACGTATGTATATGCAAATATTTCAATCTCTATGGATTCGTGGCAATTTTAATATTTTCCTCCACATTTGTTTTGAAATCATGCAGTATTCCATGCGGGCATGTCAACTCAATTGGTGTAGCATATAAATATGTACATATGTATGTAACTATAATACTTAGTTAATAGTCGAATCTGTGTTCATAATTCTGATTCAAATATTATTCGAGATACAATAGAAACAAGTGTGGCCAGTTATTTTTGATTTATCAACTGCGGGTCTCAGATAATTTAAACGAATGATTGATGTGTAAAATTTTAATTTTTAATTCCTCAGAATTTTTATTAATCAAGAACTGGAATATGCAAAAATAAATTAATCAATGGACTGAGAAGGGGTTCTAGCCACATATTGTTTACATAAACAAACACATCTAGTGGTTTCTTTGGCACCCCCTTTGTTATTTACGGAATAGGGTGGAGAGTTGATCATCCAACGATGGTAGAAATCTGCAAGAAAATAGCGGTAGTAAACGCAACACTAATTGGCAACAAAATTCAAAAAAATTTTCTTGCTGGAATGCCAGTATTTTATTGTTAATAATTCGATTACAAATCACAAAAATCAGTAAAAAAAATGTAAATAGTAAAATTGTTTCTACGGAATTACAAAAAAATTGTGTTCTAATTTTTTAATAATATATATTTAAGACATTTAGTATCTATGCTATGTATTTGGTGGGACAAAGTTGGTGTTATTTATTATGAACTGTTAAAACCAAGCGAAACCATCACTGGGGATCGGTATCGACTTCAATCGATATGATTGAGCCGAGCACTGCGCGAGAGACGGCCGCAATACGTGGAGAGGCACGAAAAAGTTGAAAACCGTTGAAACCTAGCCTCAAAAGATGAACAGTTTTACCGCGACGGTATACGAGATCTACCAGAAAGATGGAAAAAAGTAGTAGCCAGCGATGGGGAATACTTTCAGTGATACACTTGTAACCATTTTTTTAGAATAAAGTTGTATTTTCATCAAAAAAAACAGCGAGAACTTAGTTGCGCACGTAATATTATTTTATACTTAACTTAGACTACTTCGGTTGACTCCGGGTCTACTGCACGTAGTTGACATGAAGCACCAAGTTGTAGAAAAGTATTTTCTAAAAGCTGCCGCTCCTAGGGACGCAATCACTAAGCTATGAGAGTATAAGTATTTCTATCATAAAAAACGATTTGTTGTTCGGATGCGGCAAGATGCATAGCACAAACAGGAGGGGAAGATCAGCAAGACACCTAAGAAGTGATACATGCGTCAATTATATATATAAGAACATATATATATTTATATACATACATATATAACATTTGAAAAATATGACTTCATAATTTCACTAAAACTGCATATTCACTATTATTTTGCTCATGTATTTGCATTTTATTGTGTGATGGCAGCACATTTTGCATCCGTTAACGGGGGTTTTCATGCTGCCGTCTGAAATTCATACAGCTGAGATATTTGTGATCTATCCAAGTTGATGATATCAGCAAATAGGCGAAATTTTGCATAATTTTAAATGTTTAACAACATACTTGTACGTATGTATGCATGTGCATATGTATGGATAAGTAAGTGTATGTATACCGGGATGCTTGTGTACGCCTTTTCTATTGAATGCATTGAGTGAGCCAGTGTGTGAATGTGTGGCACCCACGCGCAGCCATCCCTATACTCAATTGACGTTAGGGGCTTCGAGCAAATCTTTAGAGTACCATAACCGCCTCCAATAGCAAACTCACTGAAGCAGCCAAACGACTTCTACTTACTTCCAAACGCACAACAGTGCAAGCGAGCGTTGGCAGTATGAGTAGATTTGACCAGCTGTGTGCTTCACGGCAATGATAATTCTATACTCAGCGTATTCGAATATAAAGTAAAGTTACGCGCGCGCCTCTAGCTAAACAGCCCCCAGCTGGAGAGATTTTTCACTAAATTTGCATTCATCAAAAATTTTATCAGCGTCAGTGAAAATGTGCAAGAATAAAAAATAAATAAATTTGACAACGCACATAAAATATACAACATTCTCAGCTGAGAACGTTCGCGTTTCTGCTTCCTCTGCTGTGGTAGTGAAGTGACTTGGCTTAGCGAGAAAAAATGAAAAAAAAAAATTTTAAAATTCGTATATACTGCAAATTATGCAAATTAGGTGTAGGAAATCAAATATGAAAATCACAACGCACAGAAAACGCAATGTAAGAGCCACAACAACTACAGCAATAACAATAGAATATCGGCGCAAAATGGCTATAAAAGTTGTATGGAAAAATTTTGACTGGAGTGCGCTGATTAACCAAATTTTTGAGCTCGCTGAAGTCAAAACATTTGCTTATGCTTTTTACTACGTTCGCATTGCGCTAGCTGTGCGTAAGTTTTTGGCCACTTAGGCACAATGAAGGCGCTACAAAAGATGAGTAAAAATGTAGTTGGAATGAAAAGTGATGAAGCAAATAAGAAAAGTGATTTGGAGTGAAGTATGTGAGTTTGGAGTGAAGTATGAAGTGGCCTAACTGCGAGCACATCGGAATTTTCTGTACCAATTGCTTGTATTTACTGAGGACAAGTTTAGTCTACTAGTGGCCGTGCAATAAAGAAACCATCAATTTATTGCAAACTTTCAGCAACTTCACGGCACACGACATCATTTTGGCCACCAAGTTCGCTCGATTTCATATCCTGAACTATTTTCTTTGCGACCATCTTAAATGCAGAATTGATTTGAGTAAACGGTAAGCAATTTAAGCTTTGAAACGTAATATTCGACGCAAAATTGCTGAGACAGTTCCGCAAATATGCATAATTGTCTTGGAAAATTTCTCACTGAGCGCAGAGCTGATTAGATTGAAATCTTCACCGGAGCGCAGTCCGGTCTTTGTTAAAAAGCATTATGAAGGTCGTATATATGAAGTTCTGAGCAATACTTGATTAGTTGTGCTGTTTATTTAGGATTTCGTGGCCATACATGAAGGAACTCGTCAATATAATCATCATCATTTGGTGCTGCAGTTCTTTTTGAGCCTTCGCTTCCAAGGCGACTTTTTACTATTATTGGCGTTCACAAGTGTCTTCAACCAATTTCGGACTCTCATTTTTAGAAGGTCTTCTGCTACTTCGTCTTTCCACTACAGTTTGGAGATTCCTTGGCTTCGAACCTTTGCCAGGTCTTTCTGGACTCTATCCGATTCCACATACGAGGTGTTTTTTGTGGGGAGAGACTAGCAAGTACAGCACTCAGACGCAATTAAGTCCATTGTACTGCACTCAGGTCACCTTTTTAATTTTCTTTAAATCTACTCGACCTCCGAAGAAATCTAAGTAGTCGCTTCTTAAAACATCAGTGTCTAAGACCTCGACTAGAATGTGTCCGTCTCATCCTTTTATGCACATGCTGGGCAAAGTGCTTCGCCCATAGAAATTGGCCCGTCATCAGTCCAATCAGCTGCCTACAGTTCCTTCTGCTTAATGACAGTAGGATCTGCGACAGTCGGTCGGACATGACAGGTAACATCGGTTTTGTCCTAGTACGTCACATATCATGCCCATCTGATCCTTTGGGACTTTATAAATCTCACTACGTCCTGTCCTTGTACAAGATCATTAATCTCGTCATTGGTCCTTACTCTGCACTTGTCGTTTCCCTTTACTGGTCGATATATTCTTCTTAAAACATTCACCTTCAGTCTCCTCAATTCCTCCTCTTCATTCGTCTTTATTGTCATGTCTCCGCGCCGTAGTATAATACTGGTTTCTCCATTGCTTGCTATGTTATCGTTTTGCATTTCTTGCTAATTAGTAGTTAGTAGCCTTGTTTGCCTTGTTCGCCTGACGGAACTGGAATAGCAAAGTGCATCATAGCGCTATGAAAATTGGATCAGAATTTTTGCATGGCAAACTCCATACCATTTATGTATGCATATGTGGATGTAGGTATGTCAATAAACAGATATTCAGATATTCAAAATAATTGATTGCAATAATTTAAGAAAAAGAAACTAGAGCTTGACAGATCCTGTACAAAATTAGTATTTTAAAGTAATATGATAAGTACTGCGTCGGTTATAAAACACATTCACAACTTGAAACGAAAATATATGTATGTGCATTTGTATGTACTAAAACCCGATTGACATCTGAGTATAAATGACTACATTGTCTAATAAGGCAAACGGAAAGCCCAGAGGAGTTTTACAGCTCTTAAATTGGGTCTTACCGTTGGCGAATTGAGGGACTGCTGGGTGCCATTCGTTGCGGTAGAGCTTACCACTACTTTGCGGCGAAAATTTGCTCCAGTCTGCGGCAACAAACCGCAGACGCTCTACTGACTTTCTGCTGACAGGCAAAAACCAAGCAGTGTTCATATTACTTGCAAGTAAATATACAAATTTGATATGTGTGTGCATATGTATAAACATTTAACATATGTACTCAGCGAGTGCAAATGTACACATTCAAAATATGTTTTTGTTTTGTTTTTTTACGAAAGAGTGTCAGAGCATTTGGCAGCTGTAATCCACTCGCCTCGGCACTTGGCAGATGCACCGGCAACCATTCGCACATTGCATATCTGAGGGGATCCTACGTGCATTTCCAGCATTCGCGTGGTTGACCCTATCTCTTCATTTCAACTGCGTTATTATAAAAATAAATAAAAAGCATATTTGATTGCTGCGCATAGGGGAGCGCGTTCATTTTATTTTTACTACTAAAGTTTCTCATTTACATTTTTTCTCACAGCATTGCTTTTTTTTATTTTTTGGCCAAAAAAGATTACTTCAGCCGATAATGTTTATGTGGGGTTTGCTTTCGCACACAATTATAGTTAGAGCTGTAGAACTAATTGGTTGGCTTGTCATTGTAGACATTAGCGAAACTTTTGGTAGTTGACTTGAGGCTAAAAACTAACGACGTGTAATTTATCAAGAGTTCCAATTCGAAAGGTAAAAGCGGAAGTCTCAGGAACACCCCAAATATAAGTTATGTAGAAAAAAAGTTTGAAATTAAGTTTAATAAATTCCGATAAAAAATTTCTATACCCAAAAATTATTACCTGTGTATTTTATGCGAACAATGACTTTAAAAATATTAGACTTACGTTGAAGGTTACCTAATTACAGCTTTGCGAACTGAGCTTCGAATTTCCCACCACCTACATACGTATACAACTAATATCCAGAGCTGGCAGCAACTGTAACCTTAATTGTAACCTGATTGTGTAAACTTTGTGTGCAGATTGAAGCTGATGGCAATATATGTATGTACATTAGGGTGCCTCTTTGTTTTTTCTACCGGAATCATAAAATTGATTGTATTTTAAAACCATTGCCAATAAATTTCGGGAAAATATGAAGATATGTTAACGTAAGCTAGTACAATTATTAAATGCCTTAAAACAAAATTTTATAAATTGAAATTTATGAAAAATTTTATAAATAAAATTATTTTTTAAACATATTTTTTCCAAAAAATAATCTCAGATAACAGCAGAGTTTAAGCATAACTGAAAATTGACAATAACTTGAATTTTTTTTTTTGATATAGGTTTGAAAGTCTCGTACAACTCAGCTAAATTTTGACTTATTAATACTTCTAAGCTATCGCTGGCCTGTCGTCCTTGGAGGAGGCGGATAGCACTGATCACTTTCTCTGTGAGTGTCCTGCCTTTGCTAGAGCACGGCTACGAGTTTTGGGTTCCGATGTCATGAGAACAAGTAAGATTCGTTCTCTAAAACTGGAGGGTATTAACAGATTTGTCAAAGAATCTGGAAAATTCTCACAGGACTAACTATCTCTATCTCTGTCTATACTCTTTCCTATCTCTTTCTCTGATACTTTTCTCCTTCCCTCCCTAGTCAAGCTATCTACCCCCTTTCCAGAGTTTTAAATACAATGGGCTTTTTAGCCTGAGTGTTTTAGGAGCCACCAAATCTCCTGGTGTTCCTTGGCTCGACCTTTTCAAATTTCAATTTCAAGTTATCGCTGAAAAGTTATTTTCTTACTATTTAAATTTCCTTGAAAATTAATATATTGACCTTCCATTTTTGTTTAAATGTCATTATTTTGATTCTTCTAATAAAGTTTTAAAACAACATGCAGACCTTTAAATTTCTTCTATTCTCTGGTGTAAATAATAAAAATATTTAAGAACAGATAATTTTGTTTATAAATAAAGCTCGATTCAGTTCACGCAAATCGGATCAGCTCCCGTGAACGCTTAACATATCGCACCCTAACTACAAAAGGGTGTGACTCAATATGAGCAGAAGCTCAAATATGAACGAAACGTTATCAATAAAACGGTCCGCGGATGACATATGGCAAAAATAAATTTTTTGTTTTTTGGTAGGACTGTTATAAGCTTACATGGCAAATTTCAGCGCGATATGTCACATAGTTTGTTTTCTGTGCTACTGTAAACAAGTCAAGCTCGAGTGTGGAAAATTTTGAGTTGTGACCCTTTTGTATTTGGGGTGCGATATTATCTGAACTTTTTGGCGGAATTCTTAACATATTATATAATAATATTTAACAAGTTTAATAATTCCGAAAAAAAAACATCATCGATTTTTTTTTTAAATGGAGAATGATGCACCTTAAGAGGAGTAAGAGAATGTTAGGTAAAAAATGGGGTCTCCAACCAAAACTATCCAATTGATCCTACATAGCCATTGTAAGGTCAATACTAACATATGCGGCATTAGTTTGATGTCCTGCAACAGAAAAGAAATACAAAAAAACTAAGCTGAACAAGATACAAAGAACAGCGTGTATCTTAACTACAGGAGCGCTTAGCACCAGTCCCACTGAAGCGCTCAATCTATTAACTCATCTGCTACGATTAGATCTACACATTAAAACAATCGCTACTTGCAGCGCGGACTGAGACTCAGAGGAAGCTGAAAAACAAGGTCATACGGTCACAGTTAGATCCTCCTACAGGAACTCTCGCTGCTCAAAAACAGTTCAGATTACACAGTCCCCAACCTTAATTTCAAGAAAGACTTTACGGTACGTTTTCCACCCAGAGCCGAATGGAGCAAAGGGAAGGTGATTGGAAGATACTATATCGAAATATATACCGATGGTTCTTAGATGAACTGTGGTGTGGCAGCTGGCTTCCATTCGGAACCGATCAACCTATCTCAGTCAATTCGTCTTCCTGACTATGCCAGCGTGTTCCAGACAGAACTTTTAGCGAACAGAGAAGCATGCAAATCCATAAAACTCTACAAGGAAGTTGGTGCAAGAGTAGCTATCTTCTCAGACAGTCAAGCAGCTATAAAGGCCTTAGACTCCAACTCCATATCATCCAAACTACATACTCTTACAGTGTAGAGAGGAGTTGGAACTGCTTAGTCATTGCCTTGAAATTAATGAGTTACCGGTCATAGGAACATACGGGGTAATGAGGTAGCGGATGAGCTAGCAAGAAAAGGTTCGACACTAGACTTAGCAGAGGCGGTGGCAGTTTTTACCCCACTGAACACATTTAAAGCATCCATTGCTTCACACTATCATGCTTTAGCCGAAAGAGGATGGAAGCAACTAACTCATGGCCGTCATACAAAAAAAAAAGACGAATCACCTGTTAGTATGTTTTCGACCAAACATCTCTCATCAGGTCATTGGAAAGTAGGGGAGCATGCAGCCAGACTCAACCTCCCCTTCAATCCCATCTGCAGTAGTGCTTTCCACTACTTATGTGAATGTCCAGGGCTAGCTATGGCACGACTCCGCTCCTTCGGTAAGCCTTTATTTCAGCAAATTAAGGAAATCTCAGACATCGAGATAAAGGATTTGCTGTTATATTTGGACCGCACGAAATCGATCTGACTTGGAAACACAAAAAAAAAAAAAACAAACCATTATCACACGAGACAGTGGTAGTAAAACGGCGCTGTTTACTCATTAGAATTTTTCAACAAGAATATGCCCGATTTTTCATAGTATCGGCAGCTGATTGCCTGAGAGAGACCAATTTTGTTTAAGTGATATGTTAGGCTATAGTGAGCTGTAGGTAAGTTAACCAGTTAAATGTCATAAGTTTACTCTGCTGAGCGAAAGTAGTTTATCAGAAATTCGTCTGTTCAGCGTTAGAAATTTTTTCGCTTGCCATTGATCGATAGAATTTCGCCAGTGTTCAACGAGTTCTGAGAAATTCGTTCATGTGGTTCATGTGGTAAGTTCCCAGAAAGGCTCAGGATCAATTACAGACATGCTTGCTTCTTTTTTGGCTAAAAGATTAGCCACTTTATTTCCCCACAGAAGCAAGTACCTTTTTTAATCGATGCTTTTTTCGAGTTTCATACTTGGCATCGATACTTTTTCACAGTATTTAATAATTATTCAGTACTCGATATCTTGCTCAGATACCAGAAACAATACTCTTTTCGATATCACTCGAATGATTATTAAGTTTGAGCAATTCTTCCTTTGCGCACACCAACAGATTTTTTGTTATAACGCACATCTCATCTATCCCATCGCAGAGAGACAAACTTGGCGTCCTAGCCTGGGTTCGTCTACAAATCCGTCTCATTAATATGCCAGCAGTAAATAGCATTAAAAGGCACAATAGAAATCTGGTCTTGCTCCGCTGAGAGCGTATTCTGTCGGGCAACGATATCAGACAAGTCAATTATCTCCTCTTTTAGCAGTTTAAAAAATTGTGTGCACATTTTTTTTGGTGCAACATCCCATGCCCGAAGCTTCACACTCAAGTCAATTCACCTTATCTCCATATGTACATATGTATGTATTGTTGCACGAACATGAACTAACTGAAAATGCTAATTTTGAGGGATGTTAAATGATTTAAGCTAATCAATTCATAGTTTCTCTAACAAAAAAATTTTTTTTTTAATTTTTTCCATTTTTTTTAATATTTTTTTTTTCGTTTAAATTTGCGAAAAGTGATTTAAAAATTTACATATGCATACGCCTTTCTACATACTTATGCTATTGCATACAAACCCAAAACCATAATTTCACGCGGAAATGTAATACTCAGCAAACTTTTCCCCACACAAAGAAAGATGGGCAGAAGAAAAATCCGTGAAAAATTGAGAGTGCAAGTCATTGAAAGGAGTTTTGAATGGTGGCAAACGTTTTTCATTGTTGGCGGTGAAAAACATGGTTATTGTATAGAAAATCACACAACATCGCCGAAACGTTTTTGCTGCTCGCTCTTCTCGTCCAGAGATAGAGGCAGGAGCAGGAGCGTTCAACAAATTTCTTTTCATTTTCAACGCAATGCATATGACAGCATGGCTTTGTGGCTACATACATAAGTGAATGTTACGCGCATACGCGTGCGTGTGTGTGTGCTTGAACACGTGCACATGCAACACAATAGAAACAAAAGCGCGAAAGCTAACACTTTGACAGACGAAAAAAGTGTGTTAACGTCAAACAGCTAACGGCGCCTGAGCTTGCAAACCGCGGTGAGCTGTGCAAACTTTGGCAATAAAAAACGCAACAACACGAATAACAATAGAAACTAAATAGCGTTTGACAATAGCATGCGACCATTGGTACGTGCCAACAGATGCCTTCACATGTTTACGAGTGTGTCAGTCACTTTTTTCCTACTGCCGCCCTTCTAATGAACTCGAGGTTCAGGCTGGTTATATATTTCTTTCTTTCCCAGTCAGAAACTATTGAATTTTGCAACGCTTCTTCTTCTTAATTGGCGCGATAACCGCTTACGCGATTTTGGCCGAGTTTAACAAAGCGCGCCAGTCGTTTCTTTGTCGTGCTAACCGGCGCCAATTGGACACATCAAGAGAAGCCAAGTTCTTCTCCACCTGATCTTTCCAACGCAGAGGAGGCCGCACTCTTCCTCTGCTACCACCAGCTGGTACCGCATCGAATACTTTCAAATCTGGAGCGTTTGTATCCATTTGGACAACATGACCCAGCCAACGTAGCCGTTGGATCTTTATTCGCTGCGCTATGTCTATGTCGTCGTAAAGCTCATACAGCTCATCGTTCCATCGCCTGCGATATTCGCCGTTGCCAACGTGCAAAGGTCCAAAAATTCTCCTTAGAATCATTCTCTCAAACACTCCAAGCGTCGCTTCATCGGATGTTGTCATCGTCCAAGCTTCTGCGCCATACGTTAGGACGGGCATGATGAGAGCCTTGTAGAGTGTTAGTTTTGTTCGTCGAGAGAGTACTTTTTTTTTTGCAACGCTTATTAAAAAGAAAAACAAAGCAAAAGTCATAAATTAGACCTTTCGCAGGATTAAATCATGCTAGTTCCTGCCTCAGTTGTTCTACGGCGTTATATTTTTTCTGCAGACCAAATAAGCTGACACTTAAATTGCTCATACCTATCAGCCATCTAAATCAAACCTTCCCAAATTAATTCCCAAATGATCAGTTAAAATCGCGCACTCCTTGAGAAATTTGCTATTGCGCGGTGTGTGGGCTTATAAAATCTCATCATGTGAGAGTTTTGCATAGGTTCGAGTAGACGTTTCAGGTTTTTTTAAACCTTAAAGAATCACTGGTTATGTATTATTCCAGTGAAGGTGAGGAGAAGGGATTTCGTCAGTTTTTGATCTTCTCAGCATCAGCTAAGCGAATAGTATCTTTCATAATATTGAATTCAAGAGTGGCAATTGGTGGAACTGTCGTAATCTTTTCAAAAAGGAACGTTAATCATACCTTTTTTGCTAGCTTGTCTACCTTAAAAGCTCAGTGAAGTTGCCTCTACTGAACTATGGAAGCCAAGTCTAGATAAGTAATCAAGTTCTGTGTTCATTCCTTCCAGGTCTTGGCTATCTAATTGCCTCAAAATTGGGCTCCATGGCCCATATTTTTTGGCCCGCGAGCTGTAGCAATAGGCTGAGAGGATGCCACTGTCAACCCCTTAACTTTATCCCATTCACACCTTTTTGGGGTTCTTGTGAAAAATTTGTGGAGCTATGTGGTATAGCTTGCTATATGTTCCCGGAAGAGTTTCGAGAATTTTCGTGTACACATTGCATTCATTTAGTCTGATTATGCTACAATTGGTCAGAAATTTTTCATAGATTTCTATAGAGAGAAGACCCAATAGATGCTCAGCTTCCGTGCTAAGCCTGTATGCTACCCTCTGTACCCTTTCCAATACACTTTTGAGTATAATCTCTTTTTTTATATATATCTGACGATTAGTTTATCTCTTGTTGTCTGCCTTTAAGTATTGAGCTCAGTAGATTTAAAACAGATGGATAACAGCCAAACATCAACTAGACACGAATTGTGTATAAAACCATTTCATATATTTTTTTCCCTGTGGTTCCTAGGAAGGAAAGTTAAAGGTAGGTTTATTCAACGGCCTGTTTGAAGCGCTTCTGTTTTAAGTAATCGTATCCACGAGTTTGATGCTCCCCGGCGCCTCCGACTCCCTTGTGGGCACCAGTGTAAAGCAGCTTTCGCAATACCTCCATGAGGCTTCCTAAGTGTATGTCCAATCCACTTCCATTTTCTCCACCAAATATGGAGATAAACAGGTACATGTTTCGTCAAACTCCAGAGATCAGTGTTGGGAATGGTGTTTGGCCAGAAAACGCGCACAATCCTTCGGAGGCAACGATTGATCAATGCTTGCAGACTTTGTACATCCCACATTGTCGCGACCTTTTGCTATTCGATTGCGTATGTCAGCTTCTGACCCTCCAGTTCTGTTCATGATGCTTCCGAGATAGTAGAATTCCTCCACTTCTTCGGTGTTAATACCGCGTATCCCGAAGATTCGCGGTTCAGTGGTGTTGAGGCACATCACCTTTGCTTTGCAATGCCAATCCTCAGGTCTGCTTTAGCTGCGAAATCGCTTACAGCCTCCGTCTTTGACTGTGTATGTGTCAATTTGTATGCCAACACACAGCTGTCATCAGGTTAGTCACTATTATCCGCTGAAGCTTGCTGCATTATTAAGTCCAGCAGTAGGTTGAATAGAAGCGGGTATAACACGCATTCCTGCCATACTCCTGCTTTTACTTGGTACTATTGCTCAAGATGTTTTCATGTCTAACTCTGCAACTTGAATCAGTATATAATTCTTTGAAGGGATTGATGATTTTTTTCCGGAACGCCTTTGCAGACAAGGGCCGTGAGAGTGTCAAAAGCCTTTTCAAAGACGATAAGCACTAAACAGTGGTGTGCGCCACTCAACATCCTGTTTAATTATTTATAACTATAAAACTATTAATAACAGGTTATTCTATTTTATGAATAGAAATATCCTATTTTTGGAAAACAAGTGGGCGTCAAACCTTTCAAGTCTAATAAACGTCCATAATTTAAGCTCACGTCATTGCTAGGTTTCGGCTTTTCTTGTCTTTTTTTATTGGAACGTATACAAATTTGCATACTTTATAGCAACTACTAATACCCCAATCACTTTCCTGTATCACTTGCCAAAATCTGAAAACTACTTCAGAGCCAGAAATTGGTTTCTCCATTTTTCCTGCAGGCATAATTCCGCTATACCAGTACGAGTAGGTAGCGAAAAAAAATGTGCCACATTGATTTTTTACGACTTAATTACTCACTTTTTCATGTCTGCATGTTTTCGGCAGCCTTTCAAAGCGTTTGTAAAAAGTTCGGCCAAAATGCATTCAACCAAGCTACAAAAAGTAGTCTTTGTGTCGCACCGTTTTGTCACTTATCGCCATCAGAGGCAGATTATTTCACACTTTTTTTAATCTTTTATCTGCGTTTATAAATTGCATTTTGTAATCCTTTCAATTCATTGTCGCTTTTCAAATTCAATTTAACCTTTTTTTTTAATAGTTTTTAATATTTATTTTAAGTTACGCTAACTAAGGCAAATTATCTTATATGGAATTTTTAAAATTTACATTTATGCTGCTCGGTAAAAGCATTTAACGCGTCAGATTGTATTTAAATTTATATGGCCGTCAGATTGTATTAAAACATAGTGTAGGTCCTTACAAGTTAAAGTTTCTGGTGCAGGATGTAAAAACTCTTGTGAATGCTAATCTGGTTCTTTCAATAGAAAATGTGGCTGCTGTAAGGGGAAGTAATAAATAACTTCATCATTCTGCAATATTCGTAATATTTTTCGTTAATTTATTATAAGCACATAGTCCGTTGTATAAAAAAAGCCTTATAAATCAAACTCTAAGAAAATTCACTAAAATTTAACCAAATCCAAGAAGGTAGCATCGAAATACCTTCTTTATAAGAATCGTTAGAAAATTTCTGGATAAACAGTTTTATAATCCATTCAAGTTCAGTTTAAGTCTAAAGGCGCCTGAAATCCGCGTTGATTTTTTATAATTTTGTTTGATGTTGATGATGAGAATTTTCGCCCACATGAATTATTTGAACCGAAGTCTTCTTGAAATTGTTTCAGTTTTTGTAAATTTTGCATAAAATTTGGCACTTTAATTTATAAAGCTTTTGTTATACAGTAGATTATATTTTTATAAAAAATTAACTAAACAAATTTTGCTAAAGATAAAGCGACTTAAGTATTTGAACATAAGTGGGCGTTAATATCTACGCGCCCTATGACTGATGCCATAAATATTGCCTATATAGTATTTGGTTTCAACAAATTCATGCAACATGCTACACAGGCAACGAAGTAATCAATTTATTGAAAACAAATGACCTTCAAACAATTTTTTAGCGGTTTTCGATACGATTTTTGGTTTCTTATACGATTTTTGCGCGATTTAAAACCGTTCCGATTATTTTCTGTGCGACCATCTCAAAGATGGAAAAGGAAACTGGAAGCAATTGAGGCTAAAAAAGCCAATATTCAGTCCGAAATTGTCGCGATGGAGCCAAAATTATGTCTAAATGTCATCGAAAGCTAATTTAAAAGAAAGGTGAAGGAAATAGGAAAATATCATCCATAAATCGCTGATATTCTAGAGCGATTAAAATTAAATTTAAAAGGAAAATCCTACTTGAGAGGCCCTGTACTTTTTCGCTTTATGCATGAAAAACATGCTTTTTCAGCTATTATTTTTTTTGATGGAAGGCTTTATGGCATTTTGGTACGCTAATTGAGTTCGCATTTATTTGTTTTGAAATTTTATATGCAGTTACAGGTTTTTGCTAAAACAAATTACTTGCTTATAAATATAACATACATATATGGGAGGCCGCATATTTGTATAAAAAATCGGAAATTTTATTATTGAATAACTAATGAATATTTTAAATGTACATCAAAATATATCTTTGGTTCTTATTATTATTATACTTTTTATTTTCACTTATTTTTGATGCGTGGAAACCAATTAGATTTTTATGAAAGTATGACACCTTCAACTATAGGTAATAATCATGGTGGCACTCATAGTGCTACTCATTAAAAAAATGAAAATGTTTTAACATCTAAATTGACATTAAACATTGAGGAATCTTCGCTGTCCTAGTTAACCCTCTTTCATAGCATCCGCTTCTAGATATTCCAGACCAAGAAATCTTAAAAGTGCTCTTAGAAATTCGCACTAAAATTCGTTCTGAAATACACTTCGTTACCTTCGCGTTTGCAGTTTTTCATCAAAGATTAAGTCAAAAGTCATTTGCATCTTAAAACAAGACATATACTCATAAAAAATTTCAAATTAAGAAAGGGGGAAAAAATGAATTAAATAGTTGCAAAAATAATAGCATTGCTTGAAGGCATTGCATATTAAGAATCTAAGGATATTGTTATGTTAAAAACCGTGAAAATCTAAAAATCGAGTTTTTGGTTGTTAATCATCCTCTTCCATTCTTTCTTAAATTGAAGCAAGTTCTTCTTTCTTTTATTTGAGAATTGTAAGAATTTCCATATACTTTTACACATTTCACTTCTCACACTCACATTTCTAACCTGCTTAGGAGCTTTGTTCGCGGCTTCAGGTTCTCTCAAGAAAGGCGAGCTTTTGTAGCTCAAAAGTCAGTCATGCTCATCAACTATATTACAAATTGTCCAGGTAAGAGCATGTGAAGAAAGTAAGTGGCTGCCCACGGTGGAAGTGAGAGTAGCTTTTATGTGTAGTTTGTAGTCAAAGCCTCATTTGCTACTTATTTTTTTATACATTCCGACATAGCCTAATGGATTGGTACGTGACTAGCATTCGGAATTCAGAGAGCACGTTAGGTTCGAATCTCGGTGAAACATCAAAATGAAGAACAAATTTTTCTAATAGCAGTCGCCCCACGGTAGTTATTGGCAAACCTCCTAGTATATTTCTGCCATGAAAAAGCTCCTCATAAACAATATTTGCCGTTCGGAGTCGGCTTGAAACTGTAGGTCCTGTCCTTCACCCGCACGCCACAAATAGGAGGAGGAGCTCAGCCAAACACCCAAAAGGAGTTTACGCGCAGTCTATATATATATACCTACATATATAGTTCATACTATAACAAGCTTGATAATAATAATTAAAGTTCCAAATTTTGATGAACATTTTCACAAATTTTAATCAAAATGCAAGCTTGAAGTCCCTCAAAACCTTCTTTGATTTTTTATAATTTTTTTCATTGACGATATTTCACATTTCCTCTATTTTATTGAGTACGGGAGAGAAGTTTGAGTGATTTTAAAGTTTCTAACTATTATTAAGAAAATTAATGAGCTCTTAAATTGTACACCCAATTTTTTTCTGACTAAAAATTTAAAATTTTTTTATTTTTTCATTTTTTAAATTTGGATGAAAATTTGTTGAAAAGTTTCAAACTTGAATTATTATGTCTTTTGTTATAGTATGAACTATGTATATATATATACGTATATCTCGATATATATATTTGTATACATATAATTGCGCCTCTTCCTATTTATGGAGGACAACATCTTGTTGTTGTTCCACTAACGGAGGGACGTACAGTTTCAAGCCGACTCCGAACGGCAGATATTTTTTATGAGGAGCTTTTTCATGGCAAAAATACACTCGGAGGTTTACCATTGAAATTAAAAAATGAATAAATAATAACGAGCCAGAATTTGACAGCATGCGTTATTATAATTTTATGGTGTGCACAATCTCATTCTGATGAAATTTAATGAAATCCAAATTAACAGTTAAATTTTCATTCCTAAGATAATCACAAAAGTTCACTACATTTACGATGATAATAGCAATAATACAATTATTTGGTTATTATTAATTGGAATTTGCGGTTGACTAACAAATGCGTTCAATGTACATATAATTAATATGTTGCTAAATACATATTCAGGCGACTAATCCCAGTATGAAAAGTAAGCGAATGAAATCTTAAAACAATTCATGCTATTAACTTTCAGAAAAATGGATTTACTTATTAAGATTAAAAAGGACTGTTTAAAAATATAACTGAAAAAAAGACAGTTCCACATCCTGAGTGGCTATAAAAAGTAATTTAGTTAATGCCTGTATTAGGGTATTCAGTTGAAAAACTACTACCTCAGAATCTAAAAGTCTAAAAATGAAGTCAGATATATCATTGGCATCGCCTTAGGATAGTCACGACTACAACCCTCCGTAATGTCTACTAAAAATTGTTATTACTGGGCCTCTTCTATTCGCCATTTCCACGCTCCCTATATCTATGCTCGATTAGCTTGACAAATAATGTGCATGCGAAAGCTACAACAAAGTTAGCGAGTAAGGTTCGCCGCTAGCGAGTATGGCTGTAGCTCATTAGACGCACTGCCTTACCAACACACGCAATTTTAGGCAGCTCCGTTCCCGCGTTGCCAACATATGTATGTTCATTTCTACCAGTTGCTTCATCTATTCGCCACTTACTAACTCTTGGCGAAAAGAAGAGGCCCACTGAATACATGCGAACTCGAAAAAAGTGTGCCAAACTTAAATGTCAAATTCAGATTTTTAGACACCAGCTGGCATGAAGTAAACTAACAAATTTGAGTTCAAAATTATATCTTTACCGCTATTTTGCAATTATTTTCCTTTGTTTGCGAATAAAATGGATTTTATTGGAAGTTCGGTATTGGTATTTTTTAGTGAAGAAAGGTAGCAACATTTAATAATACTCCAAATGCAGCGGAAAACATTGAGAGGTGCCTTTGATCCTTGGTGAATAGGTGACACTTTTGCAGAAAAATTTTCGGTTAAGCTTCTCTGTAAATTGTTTTCCAAAATGTATCCATTTCGTTTTTTAGCATTTGGTATAATTCTGCCCGAATTTTTGATTTTTTTGTACTAATTCTAACAACCGAACGCACTTAAACGGAAAATTACATACGACAAAATTTCTTTAAAAACGAAAACATTTTTATTGAACTTATTACTCACTCAGCCCAACCTGAAACCTGGCATTTCAAGCAATTTAAAATACGCACGTTTGAAGTATCTTTATTTATATTTTTGAAACATTGTTGGAAGAATGGGGCAGCTTAAAAAAAATTACTGTATAACTGCCAAGTCCGCGTACTAAAAACGAGTGTTAATGCTAACTCTCTATCATTAAACTACCATTTGCATGCCAACGTATTCCAAGACATAGTTTCCTTCTGCAATATTTTAAAATTAAATGATCTTATAATAATCCTTTAATGTATAATTAAAATCACGCTTAACAAAATCAAGGCTTGGGTGAATAACGGAAATAAGTAAAATTTAATAACTCTTTTAAATTTTATTACCCCAAAGTAGTTTTTTATAACCCTGTAATACATGTACATTTTATATTTGCCAGAGAAATGTTAAACCCACATACAAATGTATGTATCGGGTGTTTTCTTAGCTACATGACAACTATGTTATCGAAAACTATGGTTTGACAGCTGAGAATGGCAGACTGTATTGACATTCCGTAAGGTGTGGCAAATCATCAGGAATCGTTTAAAATAAATTTGTTTGCGAAGTCCATAGAGCATTTCGACCATTTTATGTGCAGTTTACTCGCTGGTGGCATCATTGGTCCTTATTTTCTCAGAAGGAGAAAGGAGCTGCCGTTACGGTGAATGGCGAGCGCTATCGACGGAATTTTTGTTTTCAGAATTAATCGATATTTGAGTGGATCGCTTAACAACATATTTTATTATTCTTATTTACTCTATTTATTGCAATACTCAAGCCACTATTGACCCCGTACGGCCAGATTTCTGGAAAAAGTAGTCAAAAGTTTGAGTGATCAAATGAACCATGTAACTTGTAGCCACGGCGGGCATATGCTGGATATCATAATCAAAAATTAAATGCCATGAAATTATTTACCATTATGCTTAAAAAGGTATTCCCATAATATTTCACTTTTGTACAATATTATCATTTGGTTGGTGCGTGACTAACATTCGGAAGACGTAGGTTCGAGTCTCCGTGAAACACCAAAAAGAAGAAAAAGTTTTTTCTAATAGCGTTCGCCCCTCGGCAGGCAATGGCGAACCTCCGCATGTATTACCGCCATGAAAAAGCTCCAGACAAAAAATATCTGCCGTTCGGAGTCGGCTTAAAACTGTAGGGATTTAGATTTGTGCAACTTCTTGAAGACGAATTGCAATTATGTATATATATTATCATTTAAAGTTCTCAAGCTCATAAAAAAACATCCGATATAATTGCAGTTGAGATTAAAATAAATATTTTAACGTGCGGCTTAATTCGCCATTGTGCTTATAGTGGTATTTGTGATACTGAGATATCGAGTGCCGGGATCCCGATTATCAAATTCAAATGGATGAGTGGCATGTTCTAAAGAATTGATAAACGGTGAAAGAGAATAAGATACTAGAATTCGAGAGGCAAGATCTCAAGTTCAATCAGATGTGTGGCATCTGGCAAAGAATCGCTTGCAAGTGAAAATTTTAAAATTTCATTTCATTTTGCAAAAACTAATTAATAGGAAGTTGAAAATTTCTTATGCGGTGAAGCTAGTAGAAGATTCTTCAAAGTTCTCCGCTTGCTTGCTTGCTTGTAGCGCTTCGCGAGTGGCTACCCAGTATTCCACTTCTCGTGCTATATGACACTATATCCGATTTAGTAAATCCATTTCAATTATTTTAGTAATTTATTTATATAGTCCATTGTCGCTACTCATAAGTACGATCCCTGATACAAGCAGCCAAGTATTTGAAAAGTGTTTCAGAAGCCGCTGAAATTTCAACAAACAGAAATTTTGTCTT
>JAYXIM010055289.1:0-22055 GCA_037575425.1 Anastrepha fraterculus | reverse complement strand
GATTGCGCCGGTGTGTATAGGCAGACCGCGAAACTTCCAAGTCTTTTCAACTGGGGAATTGGTATAGTATTTGCAAGCAGAAGTTCTCGGATTAAGGAAAGCTTGCAGGATGATTAGAAACCATCCACAACAACTATCGGAAGTATGTATTTTTTCATATCAGCCAAGTCAACAAGCCATCTTAGCTTTAATTTCACCACAAACCAATTCAATCGGCAGGTAATGCAAAGAAGAACTTAATGCTTTAGCGCGCACGACAGACATTACTCTCATCTGGGTACCTGGCCATAGAAACATAGGAGGAAATGAGAAAGCTGATAAACTGGCAAGACAGGGGGGCAACCTATAATGAATTCGAAGCGCTAGCAATAGGCTGTCCCCAAGGCGTGCGTAAAAGGCAGAACTTCTCGCTATTTCAGCAGCAGACCATTCGCAAATGGATTAACGTGGATACCTGCAAAAAACTAAACAAACGTTGCCAAATTTAAACAAATCCAGAACTGACGAATTGCCACGAGCAAACATATTCCGCATTACGTCAGCAATAACCGGGCACTTTTGGCCTTTGGGAGACCAGACGAAATAGTATTTTACTATCTGTGTGAGTGCCCAAGTCTGGGTGCTCTACGACATAGAATGCGAGTGGAATTCTCGATGGTTAACTTGGAAGAAATTGCAGAAAATAAAATAGACGACATAGGCAGATTCGTAGTAAAATCAAGATGGTTCGACTAATTTAAAAGCAGTGGTTCTATAGGTGGTGTATAAAAATGGCATATTTTTTGCTAATTGGGTCTGGGCTGTGGCACTCAGACAACACCTCCACTACCGCCACAATAAAAATCATGCAACTCAAAGTTTCAAACTTTGTACAAAACTTTAAAGACTTCAAAAAAATGTTCATGAAAACTTCAATATTTTTAGTCGCTATTTTAGAAAATTTTCGAGTATGCAATTTTAAGGCCTATTGATTTTTGGTGCGTAAAGCACGGCCCTTGCACTTTTCCTAATTTACCTACTTTCCATGTTTCTAAAACAAAAAATCTCATTCCTCAAACCCAAAAACTTATGCATTCCATCCTTACTCCCGCACAATAATCAGCGCATTATTTGCATTGTGGCTGCTAAAACAAACAAAAACAAAGAGAAACACACAGTTACACATTGCATTAGTGGCGCCAGCATGAGGAAGCGGGCAACCGCGGTAATAGCGTAGACACACCAAATTTAAGGAAAGTCCTCAACCTTCTGTGTGATCCTTTTGGCAGAAAAATGTGAAACACAGATGGTGCTGTAAGCAGTAAGAAGGCGTTGTTTCTAAGCAACGGCAAGTAGGCATTCCCATTATTTAGGACTGTCAGAAATCAAATAGATTAACGAAACCAACGCAAGACAAGTCTTATCGAGGCCCTATGTTTCCGAGAGGAGTAAACAAGCAAAAACAAACAAAACATTCCAAGTTTGAAGTAGCTCAAAGTACGCGTTGATTTTTGACAATTTCCTGTTGGCGGTATGGTGTATTTTCTCCATATAGAAAAATTTCGACGCCAGTTGATTTCAACAAGACAGCGCAACTTGCTATACAGAGCGCTTAACAATCGATTTATTGCACTATTCAAATGACGTCATACGGTCAGATTTATTAGAAAAAGTAGAAAAAAATTTGACTGATCGAATGGACCATGTAACTCGTAGCAGCGGCGGACATCAGAGCGGCCGGATATCAGGTTCTAGAAATAAATGCCATGAAATAATCAACCAGATTATGATTAATAAAATAAAAAGTGCGTCTAGCGTAGTACGCAAGGCAGAAGTGAACTTTTCAAGGCAGACAAAGGAAGAGGGAGAGACCACCCTACTTGCCTTCCAAACTTCCTACAATATATGCAAATGTATTCATATGTAACTACATCCATGCACGTTCAAACATGCATGCATATATGCGCGAGCACAGCGCTCTCTTCTTGCTTCCGTGTACTTTTGTCTTCCACCAGTCGATATTCCGAATATTGCACTTACAAAAACAAACCTTGATTGACGCAAAAGCAGCAGCAAGCGCAACGCGAAGGCCGCTTTGGCACCACGCATGCCAAAATGTTCTAGAATACAACAAAAACGCAGCGCATTCACTTCATGCCTCAATATGCATATGTCGTCGAAGCCCAAAATCTAAGTCTAGCGACTACAAGAACAATATACATTCGTAGACGCAGTCGCAGCGGCCATGATTCTTTTAGTCGCGACAGCGCTGAACAATTTAGAATATTATATGGTACAAAAACAAAAAAAGAGAGACGTGAATAGCCTAAAGTGTATCTAAGATATATATAAAATATAGCTCTCTCTCTCTCCTTTTCCTCTACGTTTTATCTTTTTTCGCTCTCGCGGAACGAAAATGCCCAAAACATAGCATGGCCTTGAATTTTCACTCTCCATTCTCCCTCGTCCATCGACGCCTAAGAAGTTTCACTTCAAAAATTCATTCCAACAATATTTTTTGTTTTGTACTTGTACAAGTATCAGGTCGGTCCATAAGTTCGTGCGTTTTTTAAAGGTGATATTAAAATTAATAAAAAAGATGTTTAAAGTATTTATTAATCAATAATATACTTCCCTCCATTATTCACAATGTCTCCTCAACGTTTAGACAAATTTTTAATTCCGTACTAAAAAATCGTTTGCCCTTGGCAACAAAACACGCTTCGATATCCCTTTTTATAGCTTCTTTTGAGGAGTAGTTCTTGTTACGCATATGGGATTGAGGTCCACGGAAAAGGTGGTAATCACAAGGTGCAATATCGGGAGAGTATGGTGGATGCAGCATTAGCTCCTATATGAGCTCGTTCAGCTTGCCTAATGTTTGCCTTGCGGTATGAGGTCTTGCGTTGACGTGGGGAAACAAAACTTTGCGTCTATTCACTAAAGACGGTCGCTTTTTGTTAAGTGTCTCATTCAGGTTTGATAGCTGATGGGAATAATAATCAGCAGTTATCGCCTGGTTTGGTTCCAGAAGTTCATAATCAACAATACCGGCCATATCCCACCAAATAGACAGGATAATCTTCTTGGGGCGAAGGCCATCTCTAGGGGTGGTGTTTCATCTTTATCTAACCATTGGCGTTTGCGAACAGGATTATTGTAAAGGACTCATTTTCCATCACCAGTAACGATACGGTTCAAAAAACTTTAATTTTTAAGCCGTTGCAGCAGCAGAGAACACACATTCACTCTTTGCTGAAGGTTAGCGACGGAAAGTCTATGCGGAACCCATTTTCCCAGCTTTGAAACCTTTCCCAACTGAACCAAATGCCTGTGAACTGTTCCATGCGATGAATTTAATCTCTGAGCTATCATATCGACTGTCAAATTTGGCTCAGCTTCCACGAGTTCGAGCAAGGCGTCGGAGTTAAAGACTTCAGGACGACCAGCGCGCGGGGCATCTTCCACGTCGCAGTTACCACTTCGGAATTTTGAGAACCACTTTTGCGCAGTCCTTACATTCACGGTATCTTCTCCATGAACAGTGTTAATTTCTGCAGCAGCAGTTGTTGCATTTTTACCACTTTTATAAAAAATTACAAAATATGCCTCTTATACGCGTTCGAAGACTCCATTTTATTTCTTAACAACACGCGCTTCTATCCGCGATTAAAATCACTTGTTGAATGCACAATATATCAAAGAAAACATAAATAATTTCGTTATATTCCGCGAATAATTTTTTGTATGCAAAAATCGTACAAAAGTGAAATTATCGGTAAAATACGCAGGAACTTATGGACTGGCCTTATATTATTATTTGAAGTTCTCAAGCTCTTAAAAAAAAATCACCCGACACTTGTGCTTGCGTTTTTTTTCATTAAATTTTCTCTTATCCACAATTTCCATTGCTCGTTGGTTTCTGCGGTTTTCCGTAGTGCATAACCATCCGTAGTTTATCTGTTCGCATGCCTGCAAACGTGTTTGATTTTTAATTACTTTTCATTCAATTTTCTCACTTACACGCAGGGATTTATCATTTTGTTATTATCGCATTACATTTCACTTCATTTGAAATTCATTTGCGAATTGTATGTCAACGGATATTGCCAATTGTCAGTCGGTAGCCGTTATTAATTTTTATGATGACATTGTAAATATGTATGTGTGTCTGTATAATGTATGTGAATTCTGGCAAGTACTTATGTACATATGTCACTGGTTAGGCATTCATTTACTTGAATTGTGCCTTTGAATTGTGCGCAAAGCTGTTAATATTTATTTACTGTAGTAGTTAGTCGATGAGGCCTGCAGACATATTTACTCACATACTAATGGTTGCATGTTGGTCAGTATAGTATTGTAACATACATACATATGCACAGCCCGCGTAATAATAGAGCAACTCAGCTTTTTTCGAGTTTTGACTATTTATTTAAAACTGTTTTTAATTTAAAATGTTTTGTTTTATAAAAATGAAATTAATTCTTTATCGTAAGATATTAATCCAAGTTTCAAATTTTGTACCAGATTTATAGAACTTAGAAAAATTTTCATCAAAATTAAAAAAACATTTTGGGCACGCAGTTTTATAGCCCATTAAATGTTAGAGTAGCAATACGCAAGTTGGTTGCGACTCAAATCTCTCGTTGATTTTTGATCATTTTTGTTTTTCTGGCGATGTTACGCATTTGCTTCATACAAAAAAAAACGGACAAACAACAAGTATTTGTTATATTAGGTGGCACAAAATTAATCACTCAATTATGTTTTGAATAACTTTTTTTCAAACAGAAAAATTAAAATGGCGACCAACTTTTCAAAGCAATAGACAAAACGATTCTTTCCGCGAGAGTTAATGAGTTAAAATATTTCTCTGCGAAATTTCAATGTATTTGTCTAAGTTATCCATATACAAGGTGGCACAAAATTAATAATCCATTTTTTTTTAATAAATCGAAAAGAAATACGGGTGGGCCATATAGCGTTTGTTTTTTGAACCACCTATTTTTTTGAGAATGGTAACACAAATGACATGTCAAATGTGTTCATAATTTACTTAAAGGTTTGACATTTACGAAATGGGACGCTATACGCTTGAACAAAATTGGGAAATATTGACAACCTATTTCCAAAGTTGTGAGTCTTCTTCTTCTTTTCTGATTTTCACATCAGTGGCTACGTCAATAAGCAAAATTGTCGGATTTGGGGCTCAGAAAATCCACACGTTACTGTAGAGAAGCAAATGCATCCACAACGAGTCACTGTTTGGTGCGGTTTTTGGTCTGGCGGCATCATCGGGCCATTTTTCTTCGAAGGTGGCACAAAATTAATCATAGAATTTTATTTTTAAATAATTTTCTTGCTAAATTAAAAACAAAAAATTATTTTGAGTGATGGAAATCTTTTTTTGGGCTTTAACTCAAAAAATCATAAAAAAATAGTTTACAGTGCCGCAAAATTAAGCATCCATTTTTTTGTTTTTTTTTTTTTTGTGAATAAATCGAAAATTAGTTTACAGGTTACGATATATACAAGGTGGCACAACTTTATTTTTGGGAAATATTTTACCAAATAAAAAAAATTAAATGATTTTGAGTCTTGAATATCTGTTTTTTGATCTTTACGCTCTCCATTGAACTTGACAACATTGCAAAAATTTTAAATCTTCGGATAGGGTAATTAACTTTGCGCTAAAAAATTTCATTGATTTTTATAATTTTTTTCTCGTCATAACAAATCCCCGAGAAATATTATAAAACATAACGGAATTTTACTTACTTACTTACTTACAAATTATTATAATTTTTTCATTTCATTTATTATTATTTTTTGATCGCTACGGACCGAGCCGGTGACTGCAAGTCAAGCAATTGAATATTAATATTTTTTAACTCTCTTAATTTTTTATATTTTTCCAATTTTTCTTTTTTTGTATCAGTTTGAAATTTGTATTTATATATCATAGTTTTTGTTAGACAATGGTCTATATTTTTATTTAAAAGAGCTTTACAAAAAAAAAGAAGAAAAATAGTACAAACAGGTCAGAATGTTGAGTTCCTATATTTTTTCGCGGGCTGTTCGTATGAACATATTTTTTTGGTGTGGATTTCAAGTGCCAATTGCAATGCCTCAACCCCTACAGCTGCTGTTGCTATGATGAGTTTATTATTTCATAGTGAGAATAAGTATTTATAACAAGGGAAAGAGCCAACTGAAATTTAATAATAAATATTTATTGGGAAATCCGTTCAAACATTTCTTTGAGCATTCAAACGCATTTTACACACAGTTTACGTAAATAGACTCTAAATGAATGTAATAGCACCACACAATTGAGAAAATAATGGATTAGTTTATATAATAAAGATTAACTTAATTAGTTGGTAAATTTTCCGAATTTTCCCTCACTTTGGAGTTTTAAACCAAAATTTACAATCTGTCTTAATATTTGTCAAATCTCCGTTTTGACTTTGCCCCATTTTCTCATGTGGGCGGGCATTTCATTTTGAAAATTTCATCATAAAATCGGATCGCTCAATGAATATTGAGTTGACAAACTGCGAAACGGCAACTGATGTTAAGAATGTGAGGCAAGAAATTGTGTAAGCCAGATAGGTTGTAACAGTGAAATTCACGGTTTCCACCCAACATTTTAGTTTTAACAGAGCTTTTAGAACATAATTTATGGATGGGTTGATGGAGCTTAATGCCGATTAAGAGAATACAGAAGGTTTGCTTATATTGCCTTTACGGCTATTCGGTAATTCTTAATGAATTTCAGAAATTTGACAATCAACTGTCACCTTTAACATTTTCCTTTTATTATCATCTATGTGCTCTTCCTTGTTTACCTTAACCTGACACAACTTTGTTTCATTTTCGCTTACAAAAGTGCGCTATTGGACTACTATGCGCTTAGCATTAACTGCAAGCAGTAAAAATACTAAAAATCACTAATAAGAAAAAAAACAGGTGGCGCTAAATTAATCGCCCTATTGGGAAATTGATATGTAACTTCTGAAAATAGCGACGTACGTCAATAATATTTGACACTTGTGAAAAAGACAGCTGAAGTAGACCAAAAGATAAGCAATGGAGCGCGGAAAATTATAAAAAAAAATATTTATAAACAACATTGGATGATTAATTTTGCGCCATCAAGTATTTGAATAACTTAGCCAAAAATATTGAAATTTCACTGAAGAATATTTTTGTGGTACATTTTAACTCATTAACTCCCTCACGAAAGGGTCACTTTTGCTTTGAAAAGTTTGAAAATAAATTACATTTCATTTGGTCGCCATCTCATTTTTGCATTTAAATAAAAAAGATATTCAAAAACATAATTGGGTGATGAATTTTGCGCTTACTTCATTCGATAAATCGCTGGAGCTACCTCCAAGCAGAAGCTATTGCTCGGATAGAAACGAAGCAGTAATGTATTCTGACAGCCACATTATCTCTATCATTAGCCATATCATCTTCTGTAGTCAAATTCTAGCTAGTGTAACTAGAGTACCAGTGTCGCGATCGGAACACGAATGATAGAAAGCAATGTTGCGCCTTCCCAATTTGCAGTTACATCAGTTTCTCAAATAAATAAACAAATAGGAGAGGAAAAGTAAGCGATTGGAAGTGGAAACTGTCAAGAAATTATTCATACACATACAAAAAACAAAAACTGCATTTAGAGGTATTTTTAAAATCCGAACATTCACATTTTAATATGTAGTGCTTTAAATTTATTATTTTGCAAATTTAAAAATCACAAATCTTAGTCTCTATATTTACCAAGTAATTCCTTTAATATTCACAAACAAGTAACTTCTCTTCCTTTTGTGTGTTTATTCACACCACTGAAGTCATCTGTAAAGTAGCGATTTTTGGAAGGCGCCTCATTTTGTATTCTGTACATCGAGCGATCGGCACACATGATTTTTACCTGGATTTTCATTCGTAGGAACATTGAAGGAAATGAGAGAGCTGAGCTTGGCTAAGGCAGATGTCTGGCTGGATAAAAACGGAGGCCACTAGGAAGGTATGCTGGAGAAAATTATGCTTCCCTATAACATAAACTGTTACAGCCGTTAACTCGACCAGAGCATATCTTTCCGTGCCTTGACCTTAAGGCAAATAGCGCACGAGAGGTATAGGGAAGAGCAATTAACAGCCTTATTTCGTTGACTGTGAATTGTTTGTCTAATTAGCTACCCTGAAATGGGCGTATTATACACAAATAGTCACTTTGCAAGCACTGCAGCTAGCCAACCAAACAACCAATCATGGCCGAAATAAAAATATCGTTCAGCACACAAAAATTACTGATCGATTGAATTCAGTCCTTTTATATTTGTATTCTGCTTTGATATATAGTAAAATTTTAATTTTTTTCAAGAATTCTTGAAAATAAAAATATTCTTTGGTATTGTATATTTCTTATATGCATGCATACATATGTACGTACATACTTTTTCACTTATATTTATTTCTCTTTTCTGCTAAACAGACTGCCTGTCTGCCCGGGCGCATGCACTGTAAGAGCAACAATTGCCGTTACTGCACCAGCAGCGATTTTGTTGCTTCCGTTGGTTCATTACCCCAGTGCTCTGGTTTCGCTTGAAGAGCTCAATATATGTAGTTGTAAACTGCTATGGCTTTGACATTTGTTTTTGTCGTAATCTTACCAGCTTTTTGTCAAGTTTCCCAATTTATGTTCGTTACACTTCTTAGCTGAATTTGATACTTTCGTTTTTATATACTAGTACTTTTCCTTTAACAAAAAATATTAATTGCACAAAGAGAAAGAAGGAAATTATTGTTGTCACCCGCTTTCCAACGTCAATCGAGTCAATCAACTAAACCAAGTGTTGTTGCCTTGCTTTTGCACTGATTTTATTTTGGAATATTTTTATGCTCGGCGTTCCTATAAAATGCATTCTCGCATTTTTTGTCACTTGACTTGTGTACATATTGAGGTACTTTTAACTGTGCATATATATTTATGTATATGGGTTTGTATGTGTGTGCTTAAATTCAACTGATGCATACACCGGTGTTGGAAATAATAGGAGCGCGAGGAATTAGTAAGTTTAAAAACATTTTCTTTTTTTTTGGGTTTTATTTGTTTTTAACTTTTTATAAAAGAGTAAATCATTTCCAACAACAACTATCTAACTCAACGCTTCAAACTTTGCACGAAATTCACAAAAACCTTACAAATTAAAAATTCGTTATCAAAGTTCAAGATCTATTTAATCAGGCCATGCAGAAAACTTCAAGCTATGCAGTTGTATAGTCCATTCAGTTTTTGTATAGTAAAATTTAAGCTTGAAGTCGCTCTAAAATCGCTTTGATTTTCTTCATATACCTACATAAAGCATATGTTCGGAAGTCTTATACAAAGTGGTGCAAAATTAATCACCCTATCGGAAGACTTATAATTTTTGCAAATGGCGTCGTACGACAATCCTATTTGACACTTGTGAAGTAGACAGCTGGAGTGTACAAACAGACAAGCAATTGAGCGAGATTTCCATAATTCAAAATTTATTTATTTTACCAATTTATTTAATGGGGCCGTATCTGTGAGACTTTTTAGTCTCTTAAAATACAACATCTAGTTGGAAAATCGTTTTTTTAGCAAAAAGTTAATGAAGTCCCAAAATGGATGATTAATTTTGTGCCACCTTGTATATGAAAAATCACAACACATCATATGAATATTGTTAATAAAAATTTGGAAAATTTGATGACAATTTTTTTGAAATTCGTTAAATTTTGTATGCATTTCGTAATTTCGTGCAAAGTTTGTAGCTTTGTACCATATAGTTTTTGTTGTAGAATGCATTGTAATTGTATAAAACAAAAAAAAAAATGTATATACTTTTATAAAAAAAAATAAAAAAAATATTTAAAAAAAAATTATTAAAAAATGTATATACTTTTATATATTAAAAAAACAAAATAAAAAAATATTGTTAAAAAAATATAAAAAAATGTATATTCTTTTATAAAAACAAAATAAAAAAATATTTAAAAAAATATATAAAAAAAATTATATACTTTTATAAAAAACAAAATAAAAAAATATTGTAAACAAATATAAAAAAATGTATATACTTATATAAAAAAAAAAAAAAAAAATATATTAAAAAAATATAGATAAATAAAAACATGTATGTATATACTCTTATAAAAAAAAATGATAAAATAAAAAAATTATGTAAAAAAACAAAAAAATGTATATACTTTTATAAAGAAAAAATAATGTAAAAAAATATAAAAAAATGTGTATGCTTTTAGAAAAAAAAAATAAAAAGATATTTAAAAAATATATAAAAAAATGTATATCTTCTTCTTCTTCTTAGCATCAGAATCCGTGGTGGACCATAGCTTCATCAACATATATATACTGTATATATGTATATACTGTATATACTTTTATAAAAAAAAAATATTGTAAAAAAATATAAAAAAATGTATATACTTTTATAAAAAACAAAATAAAAAATTTTTTTAAACAAATATAAAAAAATGCATGCGGCGTGCACGTTTTACGAAGTCCAATCGTTGAACCCAATTTTCGACCACTCTTTTGCATAAATCGGCCGAAATTCCAGCAATTTCGCGTTGAATATTGGCTCTGAGCTCACAAATCGTCGCCGGCTTGTTACTGTAGACCAATGACTTCACATAACCCCAAAACGGGACGGCTTGTTAAATGGACCGTAAAATGGCCGTAATGCTCTTAAAGTAGCAGCAACAGAACGATTTTTTTCATAAAAAATTTGCACGATTTGCAATCGTTGCTCAAGTGTGTAGCGTTCCATGATGAAATGTATACTAATGAAGTTTACAAATGACAAGCGAAAAATAAAAAATATTGCGTCGTTCGCCCTCCCTATCGGAAAAAAGTTGAAGCGCACCTATTGAATAACCCTATATATACTTTTATAAAAAAAAAATAAAAAAATTTGTAAAGAAACAAAAAAAATGTATATACTTTTATAAAAAAATATAAAAAATGTACCTATATACTTTTATATAAAATTAAATAAAAAATATTGCAAAAACAATATATAAAAATGTATATATATCGAGCAGACATTTGCTGTGCAGTTGTCCCGGTCTAGCCAGAAGACGACACGCTCTTCTAGGCTCTCCAACAATTGACAATCTTTCAGTACTCTCGAACCTGAAAATCGAATCTCTCATCAAATTCTCGAAACGAATTAATATCTTTGACCAAAATCTACAATAAAAATCTCGGTTAGGTGGGGAAATCATATAACATAATGAGCTCTAGGGCAGCACAACGGACCCAACTTGCGGTCTATGTGGCACTCCGATGCGGGGTCACCCTTAAACCAACCAGCCAACCATATACCTTTTTAAAAAACAAAATAAAAAAAATATTGTAAAGAGATATAAAAAATGTATATACTTTTATATAAAAAATATAAAAAAGATAAAAAAATTAAAAAAATTACGTAAAAATTTATAAAAAAAATGTATATAGGTACTTCTATAAAAAAAAATTATTAAAAAAAAGTTAAAACTTCGTAATTCTTCACGCTACTATTACTTTGCACACAGCTGCACATATTTATTATTGCATATTTTCTCTAAACTCCTCTGATATTCTACACAATTCCGCTTCTTCAGCAAATTCAGCATTTTGATTTTGTTTTACATATTGATTTTGTGTTGTTTCTTACTTTTTAGCATATTTTCATTTCACTGGGCAACAAACTTTGCCTTACTTGAGGTCATTGCACGTTACCCAACAAAAACAAACAAAATGTGACAAAAAGCGATCATAAAATTCATAACAAATTTTGCAAAATGCTTTAAACCGTAAGCTGGCTTGGCGCGAAAATATGATGTATTTGTCAACATTTGTTCGTTGAATTTCATTAAATTAAATTTTGAATCCTTTGCCGATGATCTCTGTTCTGAGCCATGCGAGTTGACAAATGAAGTTAAATACGTGGTAACTAGAGATGTCAATCAACGGACTAGGCAATTCAAATTAAAGATTTTTTTAATAAAATGTTTTAAATAGGACGCAATTAAACAAATAATCAAGAAAAAAATTCACCATTTTGAGGAAAATTGAGAGTTCGCAACACTCGCAACACGCGGCCGCCGTAGCCGAATGGGTAGGTGCGTGATAACCATTCGGAATTCACAGAGAGGTCGTTGGTTCGAATCTCGGTGAAAGCAAAATTAATAAAAACATTTTTCTAATAGCGGTCGCCCCTCGGCAGGCAATGGCAAACCTCCGAGTGTATTTCTGCCATGAAAAAGCTCCTCATAAAAACATCTGCCGTTCGGAGTCGGCTTGAAACTGTAGGTCCCTCCATTTGTGGAACAACATCAACACGCACACCACAAATAGGAGGAGGAGCTCGGCCAAACACCTAACAGAAGTGTACGCGCCAATTATTTATTTTTTTTTTTTTAACACTTTTTTTTTTTTATAACGCAACTGAGTTCTTAATTCACAAAGAATTGAGTTTAAAGAGTGAAAAAAAATAGCATCAAAAATTACCGCCACTCTCAGCAGTTAACATGAAGAATAGATGCCTTTAACTGGCAGACTTTCGCAAATTTTGTTTAATAAAAATTTATGCGATACTTCAGTAGTTTTGATTAAAGAAAGTTTCTATTTTTTCTCAGGGTACAGACAAAGCTTTTTACCTACAGAAAGCATCACAATTTCTAGCAACAATCCAGCCAACAAATATTCAAGCAAAACGGTGCTTCTCAACTGCACTCTTTATATGCCATAAATTAAAATCACGCTTAGAAAACAACACAGACAATACTTTAATATTTTTAAGCTCACACTTTAATCGAAACGAACGGTTATTTAATTTCAAAGTAGTTCGCTAAGAAATTTTAAATACAACAAACACTATACCTCGTTTAATTTTGGGCAAGGAACGTTGACTTAAGTGTCAGGCGATTGATAAATTGTTTGGTTGTATCGACCACTTTGCGCAAAATTATCGCATGTTAAATTTTTTATTACTTTTGACTTTTTGATACAAATTTGTCGCACACTTCATTACAACTTTGTCCCATCACTCGGTAAAATTGACTGTTAATTTGATTGTATGGGACAACGCATTTTTTCCTTGTTGGCTAAATTATCGTTTGTGCCAACAAATTAGCAGGTGAAGCGGATTGCTCTCTTTATGTAGCCGTTTTTCACCATACCTCTATTCGGTTTACCGCTACTTATAGGTGTTACTTTGCATTCAAGTTGAAGGGAAATATTAATGCTAGATTATAATACAAGGTGTTGCATTCACGGAGAGTGGGCTTTCTTTTCTTAAGAGGGAACGCCACTGTAGGGGGTAAAAAAATAATCGATTTTTGGGAATTTTTTTTGTAAGCTGGAATGATTATTCGAGGGTAAATTCCATTTATTATATATATAACGAACTATGTTGATGTAAATTTTTATTAAAAAACATTGAAAATTGCCAAATTTATGTAAATAAACGTAACGAGTTAAAAAAAATGCCGTCATGGTACCACCGTATGGTGGTAGCGATACAGCAATGAATAATCATCTGAAATCAAAAAACCAAAAATTGTATTAATCTGCGCAATAGTGGCTATCGTTGTACGTAGCCGTTTTTTTTTTTTTTTTTTTTTTGACAAAATGGTGAAAATCGGCTACATACAACGATAGCCAATACGATAATAAAAATTTTGAAAAAAAGAAAATTAAAATCGGTTAATTAGTCTTCGAGAAATCGTTGCCACCTTATCAGAAAAAGTCGTTTTGAGAAATAAGCGTTTAAAGTTTTCATTGCGTATTCAACAGTTCTGCATGCAGTTACATCTATCTTGTATATTTCAGTCAATTTTTAAGATTTTAAGTTAATAATTTGTTTACATATTTTTGAATATTTATACTTTCAGAAAATGCAAAAAAAATCACCCCCTTAAGTAGGTATGCATTTGGCGTATTCTTCAAGGCGTAGTCGTAAGATGTCAGTTGGTTCTGTGCATATATCATACCATTTGGGTCCCAGGTGAATGACGCACAATTATTCGCCATGCACGAACGAACCCATCACAATACTACTGCATCAAATTAAGCCACTTTGAATGTAAAAATTGGAAGTTATTTGCACATTTTTCGTTACCCAACAAAATTAAAGTAAACTTTAACAAACTTCGCAAAGCTGTTTTCCGAAAAATTCAAGTTTATTTGAACTTATGATGGGTATCATGATAGTTCTACAAAAAAAACAAAAACCATGGGCACCTTAAATTTTGCTTTTAAGTGAGTTGGTTGTTGTTGTTGTTGTTGTAGCATCGTCTTCCAGACAAGGTTCTGCAAAAAGAACTAGAAGCAATCCCAACTCACCGCATCGACACCTAACGGACAAAGTCAGGTATGGTTACCTACCACATTCGAGAGCTGCGGCTTAGTTAACCTTAGAAGTACCCACAAGCACCCCCGATCTACCCGTGGCCAAAAGGATATCGCGACTTTGCACATTTACGCACTGTCCCAGCGCTCGCTGAGTTGACGCCAGTAGCAGACCACAGAGTAAGCCCAATACTCTCATTTTGCGATGAAAGCGTCTACAGAGTCCCCTGACTTGCCAGCTCAGCAGTTTCCCTCTATGTCGCTGTTATCCCAAATGGAATAAATCAGGTATCCACCTTCTAATATTATATGCACAAACAACGAGCACAAGGCCGTAAATTCCGCTTGACTATCGAAGTAGATATTTACGTCATTTAGTGTAATTACAGAAGTCAGCAACTAATCCACTGCTTCCTTAATTGCGGCTACCTCCACTTGGAAAACCCTACAGCGTTGAGCTCGATGCCGAACTCCTCATTTCCACGACTGTCGGTTCTACGTTACCGAAACGACCCGGATTTATATCCGGCCAAGGTCTGTCACCCTAGCAGCATTCCCCGTATGTAAGTATGGTGAATGTTTATGCTGCTACAACAACAACAACCTGCCGAACTGCTCGCAGAATGCACCCTCACCAACTCTTCCGTCCAACTTCGAGTCATCCCTAACATAAGTCAGGGCTTACTCCAAATGTTGCAACCCGCCCATTCCTCGCTTGAGATAATATGAATGGAAAAAGTACAAAAAAATTGTTGTCGATTATTCTAAAAATGTATTTATTTGTAGGATTGAGTATTACAAGAAGTAAAATGAAGATATTAAAAAAAGTATAACACAAATTTTTTTGAAATTCATTTAAAGTTGAAAATGTTGGTACCTAGTTTTTTAAAGTGAAATATTTTCGGCTGGTTTTAATATTTCAATATCTTCATAACTGTTTTTTTTTTTTAATTTATGGAATAAAATATTTGTGTTAAGAAGTATTTCAAAAAATATGTTTTTTTTTTGTTGAAAATTTTTATGAAACATTCTACAATAAGATATTTTTTTTTTTCAATTCGTCAAAAAATTTAATTTTAATTTTTGGGAAAACAATTTCTGGTTGCCATTTCATATTGAGATTCCAATAACTTTTCGAGTTATATCGAAATACGTGCAGCAAATCAGTGAAATCAAGGCGCGTCTAAGTTGACAAATCAGCTACTATTGACGACTTAGAAACCTATAATCCGCACATTGCAACCACGATAAGGTTGGTTATGCTGGAAGAAGTGTTAAAAAATTGGGTCAGCCGGTTGGTTTTCAAAGTAACCAATAAATAATTCAAAATTCAAAATGCCCTAAAATCGCCGAACTACATAATATCAACACATCGGCCTTTCCATTGAAGAATAATCCTATACTTCCAAACAAAAAGCAACCGTTATATGCAAATGTATACATATAAACGATTATGTAACTACACTTCATCACTATCTGTTATATTGAAACGTTGTATGCACACACATACATACACACATACATAGATCTGAGTCACTTTGCCACTCAACTTTAGAGCTCAATCAACAAAGCGCAGTTAAACGGATTAAAATGTAATATTTGGCGTCAAGAAGATTTCGATTGTTAGAAGTTTAAAATGCTTTGATCCGGATTAAGAGCGAACAAAGAATTAAGAAAATTGTAGCAATTACTAAACTACTTGTGGTGACTTTTTTAGTATGCCACATAGATAAAGTTTATTGAAAAAAAAAACACAAAAAACAAATACTCCAAGTGAGGCGACATATGGAAATCATGCTT
Source organism: Anastrepha fraterculus (assembly GCA_037575425.1). NCBI lineage: Eukaryota > Metazoa > Arthropoda > Insecta > Diptera > Tephritidae > Anastrepha > Anastrepha fraterculus. The sequence continues at coordinate 5,878 of JAYXIM010055289.1, read as the reverse complement.
CCAAAGTGCTATAAAGCGAAGATGGTATAGAGATAATTTGTAATTTTGTAGCAAAATCGATACTAATTCAAAGAGAAGCCAAAGTCTATCCACAGATATAGCAAATGTCTGTGCATTCTGATATACTGCGGGCAAAAAGTAAGGTGAATTTATTTGTCAAACTTCGCGGGATTAAAATTTCGCTCTAGTTGTTTTTTTCATGAGTTGGCAGCACTATTAATAACATTTGGGCCAACTTTCATGTGAATGTCATTATCAGTAATACATTTACGCTTGTGTTTACCAAACGACCAAGAGTGCATTTTTCGATTTTTACAATGTCTGATTTGATTGAGCAGAGAAGTGCCATCAAATTTTGTTTGCGGAATGAAATTTCGGCTGCGGAAACGTTTAGCATGTTGCAGAAGGCATTTGGTGATTCGACCATGTCGCAGAAAAATGTTTATAAGTGGTACAAAGACTTCAAAGAGGGTCGAGAACGTGTTGATGACTTGGAGCGCTCCGGACGACCATCGACGTCAACAGATGACCAACACGTCAATAAAGTGAAAGAGTTAGTGCTTAAAAATCGTCGGTTGACTGTTAAAGACCTTACTGATATGATCGGAATATCAGAAGGATCTGTGAAAACCATTTTGAAAGACCATTTGGGCCTACGAAAAGTCAAATCTCGTTTGGTACCGAAAACTCTCAATTTCTTGGAAAAAAGTCGTCGCGTTGATGTGTGTGAAACAATGCTTTCAGACTATCAGGACAAGCTCAAATGCATCATTACGGGAGATGAGACTTGGCTTTATGCTTACGACCCTGAAACAAGCGACCAATCAAGCGAATATCGTGCTAAAGGCGAGGCCAGACCGAAAAGAGCACGTCAAAGTTGTTCAAAAATAAAGGTCATGATGACAGTTTTTGCGATTTTCGTGGTGTGGTGCACTATGAATTCCTTCCACCTGGCCAAACTGTTAATAAGGAATATTATTTGAGCGTTATGCGGCGTTTACGTTAAGCAATTCGTCTAAAAAGACCAGAATTATGGGCCAACAACTCTTGGTTTTTGCATCACGATAATGCACCGTCTCACACTGCTCTCGTTCTTCGTGACCATTTCGCCAAAAATTTCACGCATATCGTTCCGCAACCACCGTATTCGCCTGATTTGGCTCCGTGTGACTTCTGGCTATTCCCAAAACTCAAGAGACCACTCCGCGAACGCGTTTCGAGTCGATTGAGGAGATAAAAGCTGAATCGAAGAAGGTGCTGATGGCTATACCGGAAATGGACTATTTGGCATGTTTCGAGGATTGGAAAAATCGTTGGCATCAGTGTATTTCATCGAGAGGGGATTATTTTGAAGGGGATGAAATTGATTTACAAGAATAAATAAAGATTTTGGATTTTACAACCAAATTCACCTTACTTTTTGCCCACAGTACTATACTACTATTAGTATAGTATTAGTTGCCAGAAAAGAAGTGGAATTAAATTTTGTTTAGGTAATGAAATTCCTTTTGCAGAAATGTTGCTGTTTTTGCGGATAATCTTTACTAGCTAATTCAACAAATATTTTAAAAACTTCATAGAAGGCAAAGAAACGGTTGAACACATTTGATGCTTAATAATCGTCAACTGGCTATGGTAGACCTTCTCGATTTGCTGATACATCGTGTGAATTGATTTAAATATTTCTAAAATGCGATTCGCGCTTAATTGCGTTTTACCTCGATTGGTTTCGAAAATTCTCAACTTTTAAAGGGAGAGTAAAAAGGTAGGTTAGGTTTGGCAGCCGCATCGCACATAGAGACAGCAATGCCACTTAGACCACGAAATGGGACCGTTGTGAGCCGCGGAGGCTGGGCTACATTTCCCTCTCCATATTGAACCATTCTGAGCTTTTGACAAAACGTAAAAGGTTGTTGATACCTAGAGTGTATATATTATCTACATATATTCGTTAAGAAGTAGGATTTTAAAAATCTGTTCGTGCTTCTGGCTAAAGCTGGGCATGTGTAAAAAAGGTGTTGAATTGCTTCCAACTCCTCCTCATTTCTGCAGCTACGACAAAAATCATGCGTGTAAACGCCTAATCTCTTTGCACGATTTCTTATGCGACAATGTCCTGTGAGGGCCCCTACTAAGGTCCTGATTTGAAGTCTACTCAGTTTTATAATACTCTTGGACAGACGTAAATTTAGCCTTAGCCATGTTTGCCTAGCAATTTCGCAGGTGTTAGCGCTAATCCATCTTCGATTTGTAGAACTGATTAGTGCGTTTTTAATGAGAAGCTTACAAGTTGAGAGAGGTATCTCCATAAAATTACTTATGTCTGGCATACCGGTACCTTCTCTGGCAAATTGGTCTGCCCTACAGTTCCCTGGCATATCCCTGTGGCCTGGAACCCAGCATGAGATTATACGATATTGCTTGGCCATCTCATTTAGAGATTGGCGACAATGTAAGACACTCCTTGATGTTGTTTGGAATGCATCCAGGACTCGTAGGGCAGCTTGGCTGTCTGATAGGATGCAGATATCCGTTGATGATATTATGTTTATCTTTAGCCATTTTAATGCTTCATGAATAGCGTTTATTTCCGCTTGACAAACACTACAGAGATTCGGTAGTTTAAAGGATTCACTGATAGAAAGCTCTTCGCAATATAACCCTGATCCTACACTAATGCCCATTTTCGATCCGTCCGTCTAGCTCCTAGTGGGTGTGTTGGGTGTTGGATCTTCTTAAAGCTATTCCAGTCTAGAAGGGATTTTCATTAGAAAATTCCTTTCGAAGCAGAGAATGGGTGGGTGATAATCACAGTCACTGGGTATATCCGTGGAGGAGTCTCAGATGGTTGAATGTCCATGTGTGACAGTCCTCGATTGTGAGCTCGCTTTGAGCCTTAAAGCAGATCATGCCGCTGAGTATTTGCAGAAGGGATCTAGGGGTTATTACCGACGAAAAGAAGGCACATAATTACATAAATACCTAATAGATGGAGGTAAGACTTGGATCTCTGCTCACTACACCGAAGTAATTGGGCAAGCGAACGATGATGATTTCAAAGGTGAGCAGAAAAATGAAAAAAACACAGTTTTTATGGACTGCACCGTTCAATAAAAAAGTACATGAAATCTATTAGCGTTACATCCCTGGGTAAGCTTTAGCTGCCTCAGCAAACTTACTCCATTCAACATGCGCCAGCGCTAGAGATTTCCAGTTTTTAACACCTAATTTTTTCAGGTGCTCAGTGGTGTTACGCAGCCAAGTTGTGTTTGGTCTGCCACGGGATCTTGAGCATAAAGGATTGTAGCCTCGCAGAAGTTTGCCGAAGTCCATGCCGATCATGTGACCTGCCCATCTGATGCGTTGCTACTTGATAAATCTCACAATATCGTTGCCATTCCAGGGACTAAGCAGAGACAAGACTATAGTGCTTGATTCCGTACTCGTCATCTTCTTCTTAGGTGCTCCTCGTCTCTAAGATTCACGCTCCGAATTTCTGTGCCATAGGTCAACACGGGTTGAATGAGCGATTTATTCATAGCGAGTTTGCACCTACATACGTGAGAGAGATCTTGATTTTAGGTGATTTATGTTAGCGCAATGTGCACAATTCGCCGCCATAAAAAAAGTTATGCAGGAAAAATTTCATAAACATCAACCATTTTTGTTTTTGAATGGCTTTTTATTTATATGATGGATATATTTCTTTACGCACTCCAGGGCTTGTCTATTAGTATACCAATCTTCTATACGCCACTCCTCTCCTAGCTACCTCTCTGTTCGGCTCACTTGACAAGAAATTTGCATGTAAAAGTAGCAAGAAAGTTGTGGGGCAAAATTCGCCGCTAACGGAAATGCGAATACCTCAGAAAACTGGTATAATTCACTATTTTACAAAAAAATGTAATTTTAGGCAGCTCTATTCCAGCGTTTCCGAGATATGCTCATTTATACCATTGTTTCATCTATTTGCCACTTGCTAACGCTTGGCGAAAGGAAGAGACACAGCCACCACAGTTGATTGCCATTTGAGCCCTTTTTATGGCATTTTCCATCACTTTGGCCAAAATTTCCGGCGATAGGTCCTCACATTCTTGACGGATATTGTATTTAAGAGCTGCAAGAGTCTGAGGCTTGTTGACATAAACCCGCGAATTCAAAAAGACCCACAAAAAGAAGTCTGGAGCGGTAAAATCAGGCGATCTTGCTGGCCAGTGCAAATCGCCAAAACGGGAGGTTAAGCGCCCGGGAAATGCATCCTTCAGCATATCGGTTGTGGCACGTGCAGTGTGTGCCGTTGCACCGTCCTGTTGGAACCACATGTTTTCCAATCCGAATTCATCAAGTTGCGTTGATCATTGCTCTGTAGCGCTCACCATTCACAGTAACCGTTTGGCCCGCGACGTCTTCCTCCACCAAAAACAGCACACCATACAGTGACTTTGAGTGGGTGTAATGGCTCTTCGTGGGTTACACGCGAATTTTCAGTGCCCCAGAAGCGTAAATTTTGCTTATTTACGTGCCCGCTAAGATGGAAATGGGAGGCCCTCGCTCATGATTATTTTAGATGAAAAATTATCTTCCTCTTGGTGGTGATTAAGGATGGCTTGAGCGTATGTTAGACGCGATTGGCGGTCAGCAGCTAACAGCTGATACACCGTCTGGACTTTGTACGGAAACATATTCCAATTTTGTACCAAAATAAGCTGTAAAAACCGTCGACTGATACCCATTTGCGTGGCACGTCGTCTGGTCGATGTCGGCGGCGCTTCCATTGACATCCTAGGCTACTGCAGCAATATTCTCTGCAGAACGGCTACTCCGGGGTCTGCCACGCCTGGCAGCATCTCCTGTTGTGCCAGTCTCCTCGAGGCGAGCGGCTAAACGTCGCAGTGTTTCACCAGTAGGCGTTGGACGGCGAGGAAATCTGCGACGAAATTCACGTTGTGCCAAAGTCACCGACCGATTATTGGTCAAATAAATAGTCAGCAATATTCCGCGTTCTGGAGCAGTGTAGCGTAACATTGTTTATTAACGCGTATTTCGCATGTGTTTACTACACAAATGTCAAAACAGATAGCATTTTCAAAATTTATAGCATTTTCTGATAGGAGGATTACTTTAGCGCCACCTGTTAGCAATGCTGCACACTCGGTTTTTCATTTTCTCACTAACTACATTTTTTAAAGGACTTAAAAATTCCGAAGGACTAAATTACAAAAAAATTCCTTTAAATACTTATGCTCACTCTTTATAACGAGCTTTAAAAATTATTTTTTACTTGATTCTGAAATTTTTTGTGGAAACAAAAAAGTGCTTTTTGTCGCACGGTGTTGTCGAGGTTCGGTGCGCTATGAATCGATTGCACCCAAATATGGTCAACTTGTCAATATTATATGAGTGTTAAGCGCCTTTTAGATGAAATTAATCGCAAGAAAAGTCACAGTTGTGGTGAGACAGGTCTTGATTTCGGAGGTATATCTTTTCTCTGTGCCTGAACATTGGCCAAAAATTCAACGGTTATACTTTCACAAGCAACTTAATCACCTGTCTAGACTTTAGCTATTTAGTCAAATAAAAGGACCTGCCCGAGAATACCGTTAGAAGTGTTGCAGTTTAAAAACAGTTCAATAGGTATTACGAGAATCTGAAAAATTGAGTCAAAGAGTATTTTATAAAAGGGTGAATAGATACTTTGAAGAGGGACATAATATCATAATATGGTAGATGTGGTCACTCAAATAGGAGTTTGCTAATAAGCGCCAGGGAGCGACGGCTATTGGAATAAGAAAAGTATATATAAAAATAGTACATTTTTTTCATAAAGCGTCAGGTGTCACTTTGTGTACATTTGTGATTAAAGGATGACTAAATATAT
>JAYXIM010055288.1:0-10870 GCA_037575425.1 Anastrepha fraterculus | reverse complement strand
ATCTATATACCTTTCAATAAAAAAAAATCAATTCGTTTAAGAAACTTAGAAAAAAGTAAATTTCGAATGAATGAAGCTGACCACATATTTTATCTAATTTCTATTGAATTGTTAATAATATTTTTCTTTCATTTACAAAAGTTTGTATCGATAATTTGTTTTCCACCAAACGCCTATTTAGATATATTTGTACATACATACATATACACATATATATATGTAAATGTGTATGTATTTTATTTCGCTTTTGACAGCTTCTAAGCACGCATTTTTCTGCACGATTTTCAAAAACTTTGCATAAACAATAAGCCATTAATAATCTGACAAAATGATTAATTACTTGGAGAAAAATTATCTTCCGTCCATCAAATTCTCTGTTGGAATCAGCTATGGGGCCCCCTATTTCCGCCCTTCGTCAGTGCTTGGAGCGAAGGCGCCCATGCCTTATCGCATATTCATATTTCACAAATAGCGCATGCGCCTACTAATTCCCATTCAGTGTATGTACAGATACGCATACATACATATATTTGTTTGGATGCTGGTAGTTGCCTTGCATGAGGCAGCCATGATTTGATTCCATTTTTACTTCAGCTTCCATTGTGCTTAGAACTGCGAAAAATTGCACGCTGCGCGCTACACAAATCCAAAATTTTGTGCTGGCAACATAACGACGGGTGAGTGGTTATGGGTTTGTTGCCTTCCGCTCGGCAGTTGGCACAACCCTCAGTTGCAATACTCGCATATATCGTTGGAGAGAATATTTGCCAAGAGCGAGCAAAGGCATTAGTTTCTGGTGTGGTGCTTACAGCCTTTTCTAATTATCCAGCACTACTTTATCGACAAAAGGGGAAATGGGAGTTGTGCTAGTCGTCAATAGATGTCACTAGAGAGTGGTAGAAAACGATTATGTTATATTTTCCCACATAATTAATTCACATTTAATCAGAACATTTCAAAGAGAGAAGGGGCAATTCAAGTACTAAAACTAAAACTATTTACCATATACAGATAGAAGTTTAGTACTATTAGTTTAGCGCTAAGCGAATTGGATATCTCCATTATCGACGATTTAATTTCGTTATAACTAAATTATCTACTTTTTGAGCTTAACTCCCAATCCGTAATTAAAAAACGAGTTTACCTATACAAATTAGTCCCCTGATATGCGATTTTATAAAACAATCTCAAATTATTAAGAGACTTTTTCAGTAAAACCCTGTGTTTTCTTCGTTATCGGTAATTATTATTACGAACGGAAAGAAAAACGTCAAAGTAAGAACTATTGTAAATAAAGTTGACGCCGGCAAAAAAAGGTTTGTGGACATAATTCTAATAATATTTTTGTTAGATATTATCAATTAAGCATTCATATAACATCAAGAAGCGATAGACGCTTTGACCTGTTATTGTTTATCATAAAATGTAATACAGCGCACGCTCGATAAAGTGAACTAATTCAAACCAAGGTAGTTCACGTTAACAAAAGTATTCACGTTTTGGAATGCCCAAAAAGACTAAGTAAATATATTCTTTCACATTTAAATTCATATTTTATTCTTGTTTTCGTTACATATTAATTGAAAATTAAGTCATACGATGGTTTTATTTAAAACAATCAGTCATCTTTTTTTGTATCTTCTGTTTTTCTAAAACTTGAAGCACAGCTTTCTCCCTTAACCGTCTTAGCACATTCATACCATTTTGAGCGACGTCTTCATGACCAGCCCATATTAACGCCTTGTTGAAAATTTCAACTGCTTCAGTCGGCCTAATTTTCTGCAGTTGCTCTGATACGCTGCCATCATCGGATTCGTCCTCTTGTTGATGATCGTCATCTGCATTGCCCTCCTCGATATCTTCGTTACATTAATGAATGGCTGGTAACGTGAATTCAATCTGAAATTTTTAATAAACAAAGTTTTTTCAATAACCCACATACACATCTTTGAGCATATCTGCGAACACGAACGAACCTCAGGATTTAAACTACTAAGGAGATCGACGGTGTTGCTCATCAAGGTGCGCAGTTCAGCTTCCCATTTTTCTTTTAAAACCGCCAACGGAACATTATTTCGTTTTAAATACCGTTCCAGCACTTAGCTAATGTTGCTTCACCAACACGAAACCAAGCCGCATCCAAACGATTTATATAGGGCGGGCCATGTAAAATTTTCTTTTTGAATTGGCTATAAAAAAAAGCTAATCAATATTTGTTCAAGATTGAACATTGTCATTTATGAATGAAAAATAATATCGTTCTAATAACTGCCACGACTGGCTTTACAGTAGGCCATTCGATCAACCCAGTTTTTAAGCACATTTTCGATTGTTTGGGCTCCAATTACATGAATGGCAACTTCGATTTCGTGTTTTAAATCATCAATCGTCTCTGGATGTTTCGTATAGCATTTGTCCTTAACGGCTTCCCACAAAAAATAGTCCAACGGGCCTAAATCACAGCTCCGAGGCGGCCAATTGATATCGGAATTTCGGGTGATTATTCGGTTTTCAAAAACGGTAGCCAAAAGTTCGAGTGTAACTTTGGCAGTGTGACAAGTTGCACCGTCCTGTTGAACCAAATGTCGTCCATGTCATGCTCTTCAATTTTTGGAAACAACTCGTTGAGCATGTCACGATAACGCTCGCCATTTACTGTAACCGCGGCTCCTCGCACATTTTCGTAAAAAAAATGGCCCTATGATGCCGTCAGACCAAAAACCGCACCAAACAGTGACTCGTTGTGGATGCATTTGCTCCTCTACAGTAACGTGTGGATTTTCTGAGCCCCAAATCCGACAATTTTGCTTATTGACGTATCCACCGACGTGAAAATGAGCTTCATCAGAAAAGATGATTTTTCGTTTCTCACAGTTTGAGTAGAAGACTCACCACTTTGGAAATAGGTTTTCAATATTTCCCAGTTTTGTTCAAGCGTATAGCGTCCCATTTCGTAAATGTCAAACCTTTAAGTAAATTATGAACACATTTGACATGTCATTTGTGTTACCATTCTCAAAAAAATAGGTGGTTAAAAAAGCAAACGCTATATGGCCCACCCTGTATCGGTTTTTAAGTTACTTTTTTCAACGACTCGAGCAAATCAGACTTTGTCGCTGCTATTGAAGCTAGAAGGCTGTTTTTGTAATGCAACTTAGTGATTTTTATTGCATTCTCATCCATCGGTTGAATGAGGGGTGTAACGTTTGGTGGCATTAACATTGCCGAAATTTGCCCATTCTCCGTTGTCAGTTCAGGTTCATTTGGGTGAGAAGGAGCGTTGCCGATTAGGAGGAGAGCTTTAATTGGTAAGGCTTTCTCCTTTAAAAACGATGTAACCTTAAAAAACAACCAGTTAACTTCAAAAACCGGACAAAACTTTAAAGGAATATTCACCTGTGGAACAAATGACTCATGAAACCATTGCTTGAAAATAGCCGACGTTATCCAGGCGGATTTCGAGCTCTTATAGTCGGTGGGACACTGAAAGTTTTTAAAGCAGCGCGGACTCTTCGCCTTTCCAATTACCAAAAGCTTAAGCTTGTGCGATCAAGTGGCGTTTGAACAGCATAAAACATGATTCGCTGCTTCTCGGACTTCACCCCTGTGGGTCTCTTCTTCAAACTTGACGCGTGCGTTTTCTCTCGCAAAAGCCTTCAGAATAACCCCGACTCATCAGCATTATACAACTGATCGTTGCACAAATGCAATTCGGCCATTTTAGCTTTAAGTTTTTCTTTAAACGGATCCACTAGCTGAGGTTGCGAAGACAGTTTTTCTCCTGATATTTTAAGAAGACGAATACCGTACCTCTTCTTGAATCCTTGGAGCCATCCATCACTAGCGAAGAAGTTTGCTTCATTTTCTTTAAATTTTGCATGCAGTGTTTTTGCCTTTTCTTTCGACATTAGAGCACTTACTGGCCAGTTTTTATCTCGCATTCGAATAAACCAATGACGAAGAGCTCTCTCCATTTTGGGCAACTCTAAAGAACGCAATGTTTTTCTATTTCCAGGTCTACAATACGTGTTGTTTACGCATTTTAAAATTACTTGCTTTTTCGCTTCAATGTTACAAATTGTTGATTTAGCAACATTAAATTTCGTTGCTAAAATCGTGACAAATGAGCCTTTTTTTAAAGCCGAGAATTTTAGCCTTTTGTTTTAATGTCAAGCACACGGGGTTTTTAGAACTCATTTTCACCAGAAAACATAAGACGAAACACTCTTTGCAAAACCAAAACCGCGACTGAAATATTTTACTCTTACATGCAATTACGAATAAAATGCCTATTTTATAATTAGGGGATTCCCCAATTTCAGAATTACTTGCGATCAATGTAAACTACATTCAATTAATTGTAACGTTTATTGTTCATATTATAGAGCTTTTTGGGTTTGTTCACGTTTTAGAGTAGTCAATGCTCAAAAATGTCTGTTCACCTTTTGGGGTGTTCATGCTTTAGAGCGTTTCAAAGAAAACGGCTCATATACGGTGAAATTTTCATGCGGAAATTCTCAATATTATAACTTCTAAATCGAAATTCAAAAATCAGGCTCGACAGACTATAACTACAACTTTATTTTACAAGAATTTTTTTACTTTTTACAGATCCATCAAAATTTCGAGGAGAAATGATGCAGACCGTGGAGCAACTTTTTTTATTGTACTTTGGGTCATGTGATTTTGTATACCTGTGGGCAAAAAGAAAGGTGAATTTGGTTGTAAAATGCAAAATCTTTATTTATTCTTGTAAATCAATTTCATCTCCTTCAAAATAATCCCCTCTCGATGAAATACACTTATGCCAACGATTTTTCCAATCCCCGAAACATGCCGAATAGCCCATTTCCGGTATAGCCATCAGCACCTTCTTCGATTCAGCTTTTATCTCCTCAATCGACTCGAAACGCGCTCCCCGGAGTGGTCTCTTGAGTTTTGGGAATAGCCAGAAGTCACACGGAGCCAAATCAGGCGAATACGGTGGTTGCGAAACGATATGCGTGGAATTTTTGGCGTAATGGTCACGAAGAACGAGTGCAGTGTGAGACGGTGCATTATCGTGATGCAAAAACCAAGAGTTGTTGACCCATAATTCTGGTCTTTTTAGACGAATTGCTTCACGTAAACGACGCATAACGCTCAAATAATATTCCTTATTAACAGTTCGGCCAGGTGGAAGGAATTCATAGTGCACCACACCACGAAAATCGAAAAAAACTGTCATCATGACCTTTATTTTTGAACGACTTTGACGTGCTCTTTTCCGTCTGGCCTCGCCTTTAGCACGATATTCGCTTGATTGGTCGGTTGTTTCAGGATCGTAAGCATAAATCCAAGTCTCATCTCCCGTAATGATGCATTTGAGCTTGTCCTGATAGTCTGAAAGCATTGTTTCACACACACCAACGCGACGAATTTTTTCCAAGAAATTGAGAGTTTTCGGTACCAAACGAGATTTGACTTTTCGTAGGCCCAAATGGTCTTTGAAAATGGTTTTCACAGATCCTTCTGATATTCCGATCATATCAGTAAGGTCTTTAACAGTCAACCGACGATTTTTGAGCACACTTTGAAGTCTTTGTACCACTTATAAACATTTTTCTGCGACATGGTCGAATCACCAAATGCCTTCTGCAACATGCTAAACGTTTCCGCAGCCGAAATTTCATTCCGCAAACAAAATTTGATGGCACATCTCTGCTCAATCAAATCAGACATTGTAAAAATCGAAAAATGCACTCTTGGTCGTTTGGTAAACACAAGCGTAAATATATTACTGATAATGACATTCACATGAAAGTTGGCCCAGATGTTATTAACAGTGCTGCCAACTCATGAAAAAAATAACTAGAGCAAAATTTTAGTCCCGCGAAGTTTGACAAATAAATTCACCTTACTTTTTGCCCACTATACACCTAATTCTGTTTTTACACGGTAGTTTGGTTTCAGAAAAGACCGTGTAAAAAAAGACATTGATCGTATGCAAAAATTGGTGATTGGTTCCTAATCTCTAAAACCTATTAAAATTAGTGAAAAACAAGGATTTTTTAAGAACAAGTATGTTTAGTATTCATGGAGGAGTTCGGCCAAGCACCCAAAAAGGGTGTACGCGCCAATTATGTATGTATGCATGTATGTATGTATTATTTATTTAATTAAATCACACATACAATGTTTATTTTTACAAGCATAGTTATTAAAGATAAAAAAGATATGCACTATAATCTTAAAAATAATATGAATTAAATGTACGGCAAGTTCAGGAACTTAAAATAACTATGTTAAACAGCTATGTTGTTAACGAAAAGAATAGGTTATTCAATTTTTAAGGTAAAAAATAAAAATAAAAATAGGTGATAATCATAAATACAGGAACATAAATTTAATTGCTGTCATCATCAGTTACTCGCAATTGCTTGCTTCGAACGCGTATACAATCACTATCATCGCTGGAATAATTTTGAACTGGACTTTATTTTGTTCGTTCAGCATCTACATTTTTAACAATGAACTCTGTTATGAGCCGTTGTTGGCCAATTCTTGCTACCTCTTCGTATAATTCTTTGTAACGAGCCATACAAGAATTCAGCTCACGTTGGAGTTGTGCAGCTCTTTCGACATTGGGATCATTTGTGATGGAATGGTGTCCTAATTTATTTGCAAGTTGAAGTCCTTCTTGAATTAAATTTGCAGTTAATTTTGCAGGTTCTTCACTATCACTGCTTTCTATAGAATCAGCATTCCGTGAGGCAAAATGTGAAACATACATATTTCCTCTTCGCTAAGAACTTTATCAATCATCAGTTCATCAATGTCATCGAATACCAATCCATCAAAACCCTCCACACCAACTGCGTGTGCCAAATTAATTATATTGGGATATTCTTTTGTAAAGGGTGTTTTTTTAGAGGTTAGGTTTTCAAGTTGGCACTACTTTTTTCGTAGATGGTCTTTTTGACAGCTGTCACTTGATTTATGCTCAGTTTGGTTTGCCATTTCATAATGAATAGACTTACACCTGAACAACGTTTGCAAATCGTGCAAATTTATTACGAAAATAATGGTTCGGTTCGCGCGACGCATCGAAGAAAATTTTGTTCAGCGATGAAGCTCACTTTTGGTTGAATGGGTGTGTCAATAAGCAAAATTGTCGCATTTGGAGTGAACATAATCCACAAGCCATTGCTGAGACGCCGTTACATCCTCAAAAAGTCACTGTTTGGTGTGCTCTATGGGCAGAGGGAATCTTTGGTCCATATTTCTTTAAAAATGAAGCCGGCCATAATGTTACAGTCAATGGAGAGCGCTATAGAGCCATGATTAATGACTTTTTCGTGCCTGAATTGGACGATGTTGATGTGGACGACCTTTGGTTCCAACAATACGGCGCTACATGCCATACAGCCAATCAACAATCGATTTATTGAAGGAAACTTTTGGTGAGCGCATTATCTCGCGCCGTGCACCTGTGGCGTGGCCTCCAAGATCGTGCGATATAACACCGCTGGACTATTTCTTGTGGGGCTATGTGAAGTCGCTTGTCTACGCTTATAAGCCCGAGACGATTGACGTCTTGGAAGAGAATGTTCGGCGCGTTATTGCTGACATACGGCCCCAATTGCTGCAAAAAGTGGTCGAAAATTGGGCCTCTCGGCTGGAATTTATTCGAGCCAGCCGCGGCGGCCACTTGCCCGAAATCATTTTTAAAACATAATGGCAAACCCTTATCTTTATAATAAAGCTAAATTCTTGGCCATAACATTAAATTATATACGTTTTATTTCATCTTGAAAACCTAACCTCTAAAAAAAACACCCTTTATTTGGATCCACAGGATTTTTACTCTTTACACATGCTGGCCAAATTGCTATTAACATCCGTTTAAGGTTAAATGTACTGGAATGTTCTTTTGATGCAGTAAGTTTTAAATGTTGCGATAATTCCTTGGTCCAGTGGTTGGATGAGGGATGTGGTATTCGATGGCAGGAACAAAACTTGTACACTTTCGTGTTCCAACTGAGGATGCCCGTTGAGTGCATTGTCTACCAACAAAAGAACTTTAAATTCTAAGCCTTTTTCATTCATATATTTTCTAGTTTCTGGTGCAAAATATTTAATCAACCATCCTGTGAAAATTGTAGTTGTCACCCATGCTTTCTTATTGGCCATCCAATTAACCGGCAATGTACCAAAATCGACACCTTTCATTGCTCGAGGCTTAAGTGCACGATTGATAAGCAGGGGCTTTAACATCCGATCTCCAGAAGCGTTACTGCAAAATAAAAATGTGACTCGATCTTTTTCAACTTTACAACCACCAGCGCTTTTTTTGCGATTTGGCCACATATGTTCTTCACGGCATTTTTATCCAAAAACTACCAGTTTCGTCGGTATTAAAAACCTGATCTGGACTGTTTGCACCATCGGCTATTATTTTTTGAAGTTTTAGTGCCAAGAAATGTTCAGCCTTCTCCATTTCGAAGGCGATCTAAAATTTCAATTTTGGTTTCCAAAGAAATTGCTTTGTGTTTTAGTTTTGTATTTGACATTTTCTTTTAGGGATACATAAAATATTTAACAAAATTAAAAAATATAAATAACTGAATAAATATAAAATATTTTTTGGCTTACCTTTTATCTTAATGCGCTAAATTTAAAGTAACGTTGGAAAAACAAATTTGCCAATAAAAAATTTCTTTACCAAACCCGTCTGATTGCATTGATAATTCACAAAATATTAACACATTTCAATTGCTCTGACCAGTAAATTTGCTTGTATGCACAAAAAGGGAATTCCCCTAAATTTGTGATATGAACATATTTCGCAAAAATTAAATTTGACAAAAAAAATTTAAGCACAAAAAATTTTAAATCGTGCTAAATGGAATAAAATCGTGTAAAAAAATTAAAAATATTTTATTTTCAAACCGTGTAAAAAAGACGTGCAAAAACAGAATTAGGTGTACTAATTCTTGTAAAGAAAAATTTAAATAAATTGTTTTATAAAGTTTAAGTACTAATAAACAATGTATACAGTTTTTTTATATTTATTTCTATTGTTATCCCTTCTAAAAACAGTTTTTCTTTTAGCGCATTTTTGGCGCTGTTGGACGTATGTAACCCCTTAATTGTTTGGACTCATTTTTTCCACATAGTCTCCTTCGAAACTTCACTAAAAGCTGTTCTGGTTTATTGATTCCTTCCGAATAATAGGATTTTGCCAAGTTAGAATAGTCATTCGTTACCTCAATCAACTCCTCGTTTGAATAAAATCGTTTTCCCGCCAGCGACTTTTTCAAATGGGGGAACAAATAATAGTTCGAGGTATCCGAGGGAGCCAAGTCTGGAGAAAAGTGGAGATGTGAAACGAGTTGGAACCCTTTTTCCATTAATTTTGCGACCACAACTGTTGAGGCGTTAGCTGGTGCGTTGTTGTGATGGATAAAGACCATTTTTTGAAAATCACTCAACTTCTTCGATTCAGAGGAATGCCAAAGAAAAAGAAAGGAACCGATCTGGCTGGAACTTGGTGTGTGCTCTTCCAAGAGAAGCTACTAACTAAACATAGCTTTGATACGCGCCAGTAATGCCATCTCTAAGTCTTTGCACGGAATTTTCAAACGAGCCTTATAAACAGAGTGAACAATATGAAGTTTTACCTATTCAAAACACCATAACTTTTTTGTGTGAAATTAGTTTTTATTAGTTTTAAATACAAAATTGTTCAAAAATGGTTACAATTTTAATATATTTTCACTTTAGCTCGATATGACACCTTTTGCCTTGACTATAGCCTTCAAATGGTCAAAAAATGAGTTGCATGCTGCACGAATGTGATCTTGAGGTATTTTGGCCTATTCTCGTATAATCGCTTTTTTCAGCGCATCCATACTGGCATATTTTTTAGTTCTCACCTTGCTCTCCAAAATGGGCCAGATGGAATAGTCCATCAGATTTGTGTCTGGCGAATTCGAAAGCCATTGTGTGGACGAAACCATTACTTGCGATGGGAAATTGCTTCGAGTGGCCATACGTAGGCTCAAAATCTCGTATGAGCGTTCGGTCAAGTAAACACGAGCGTTTTGACTGTTTATAAACTGCTCAATTGGGAAATTTTTTTCATCAGAAAACACAATCTTAGGAAATTCGGCACGTTCGAGCACGTTCGAGCACGTTCCTTTGCTCTTTGCTTTTCTTTGCTGGGGTTGAAAGATCGTGTGCTTTTTGTAAGCCTTGGCCTTGAGCTCATTTTTCAATATGCGTCGAATGCTGTTATTTTCAGTTCTTTGGCCATTTTTCTTCCACTTCGACGTGGATTTTGTTCAAGTCGAGTCTTCACTTTCCGAACCATTTCTGGCGTTGCTGCGGTTTTTTGGTCCACCTCCATAGCGTTTTGCAATGCTACCAGTATCATTGTAACGTTCTATAGTGCGATACACAAACATTTTATTTACTTTGAGGTGACTGAGCTCACGAACAATGGCTGGTAGTGATTTTCCAGCCAAATATAACCCAATTACACTTTTACGTTTGAATTCCATCACAGAAAAAAAAATCCCATCAAAACTGAGACGCAAATGCTTTTGATGGCTTATAAACAATATATAGAACTGTCATTAGAACAATTTTGACGTTGATGTTTTACAGATACAAGCAGTGTGGAGTTGGTAACACTTCATATCGTTCACCCGTATTGTAATATTTTCCTTCGTATACATCTTTAACTTGTAAACCTATAAATGTAGTCAGTTAATATGCAAAGAATCCCTTACCCACTATTCGGGTCAGAAGCATTTAGGAAAATGCGATACCAATCAAAACTGTGAGGAAGGCATTTTATGTTGCATGCGGGGGATGTTGTTTGCAA